>ML385376.1:3821-90730 GCA_005239525.1 Nicotiana knightiana | reverse complement strand
TGGGGTGTGATTTGGACATATATATAGTTCAGGGGTGTGGGGTTCAGAACCGTTGGATCGAAAGGATCCAACGGCTGGGGTTTAATGGGGCGAAACGGTGTCGTTTGGTTGTTATGGGGGGACAGGCCGGGTTAAGGGGTTTGGGCTGGGTTGTTTGGTGTTAGGGAGAAAGGATTTGGGCCTGGGCAGCTCTGGCCCAGGTCTGATTTTAAATCCCTTTATTTAACTAAAATCAATTAGTTAAATTCAACTCTAATTTAAACCATGGAATGTAGTAACTAACTTAATCCTTATTTATTTACAGTTTAATCAAGAATGACACGACCAATTCTAGATTCCTAATTCAACCCGTGTTTTATCAAATAAAAGATGATTAATTTCTGTAGTAATTAGTTATTAAAACTACATTACGTTAGATACTCGTCATTTGTCTACCATTTAAATAATTATAACCAATAACTTCATAATGCAGAATTTCAATGATTTTGAAAGATGAATTATGGATATGCAAGCAATGCAGATAATTCACAATTAATTACTGAAGAATCAATCAATATCAATTGATTTATTAGGATTTTTATAGGACGATACGGCGAGTAAGAATCACATGCTCACAGGTACCGGGTGCTCATCGCGGCCCATCGGTTTGGGTTGTGACAACAGTGGTATCAGAGTAGTTCTATCCTAGGGAGTTTGTAAGCCGTGTCTAGTAGAGTCATGTTTATAGGTGTGTTGTGCACCACACTTATAAGCAGGAGGCTACAGGGCATTTAGGATTGTCACTCTTTCTTCTTACTCTAGATCGTGTGGTAGAGATAAGTGTAAGAACTCAATTTCCCAAACTCTATATTATTCATAATACGATGATGCCTATATCTAGAAAGACGGTTGGTAAGGGATTGCATGTGGCTGTGAAAGAGTTGAGTTAGAGGAACTCAATTTTGCATGATGCTTATGATGGATAAATGTAAGGTCTCCAGCAGAACATGTATGTACTAAGACATGTAAAAATTCTTGATAAGAATCCCTAAGGCAAGAATGTCTATCCACTCTAACGGTAAAAAGGAATAAGAGAATCGGAAGGTAGACACAAGTTTCAGCAAGTAAAATAAGAAAGATGAAAAAGGGTACGAGCTACCCAACTAATAAAGATTAACAGTATTTACTACTCAAGTAGAGAAATATAAGAATTTTAAGTTACCAATCATAACAGAGATATGTACAATTGGCCACACCGAGATAATAGACACGGGCACACCATGAATGAGAATAATCTCCCGAATATAAATCCGAGCTAGCTGCTCTGAAGAGTAGGTAGTCATGACCGGAATGAAGTGTGCTGACTTGTTCAATCTATCCACAATGAGACACACTACATTGAACCGCGTCAAGGTCTGTGGAAGACTAACTACAAAATCCATATTGATGCACTCCCACTTTCACTCCAGAATTTCAAGCCTCTGAAGCAAACCACCGGGTCTTTGATGCTCATACTTCACCTGCTGAATGTTTCTACATTGAGCAACATACTCAAAAATATCCTTCTTCATCCTTCACCATCAATAGTGATCATGGTAAATCTTCGCCCCCAGATGAATGGAATATCACGAATTATGGGGCTCCTCAAGAATAAACTCTTGCAACCCATCCACATTTGGAACACAAATATGACCTTGTAGCCTCCGTACCCCATCATCACCAATAGTAATCTCTTTAGCATCACTGTGCTGAACTGTGTCCCTTAGGACAAACAAGTGGGGATCATCATATTGACGTACCTTGATGTGCTAAAAAACGGACGACCGTGATACAATATAAGCAAGTACCCTGCTGAACTCCAAAATATCCAACCTCACGAATTGATTGGCCAAAGGATGAACATTCAATGGTACTGGTATCTCCCCAATTGGAATGTAAGAAAGACTCCCCATTCTCCCAGCCTTTCTACTCAAAGCATCAACCACCATATTGGCCTTTCTTGGGTTATAAAGAATGGTGATATCATAGTCCATTGGTATCTCTAACTACCTCCGTTGCCTCAAGTTTAGATCATTTTTCTTGAATAAGTGCTGAAGATTCCTGAGATCCGTGAACACCTTACAAGATACGCTGTAAAGATAATGCCTCCAAATCTTGAGCGCATGAACAATGGCTGCCAACTCTAAATCGTGCATTGGGTAGTTCTTCTCATGGGTCTTCAACTGATGCGAAGCATAAGAAATCACTATACCCTCATGCATCAAAAAACATCTAATGCTAATCCATGAAATATCACAATAGACTACATAATAACCCGATCCCGAAGGCAAAACCAAAATTGGAGCTGTAGTCAAGGCAGTATTGAGCTTTTGAAAGCTCTCCTCACACTTATCATACCACATGAATGAGGCACCCTTCTGCGTCAATCTACTCAATTGGGCTGCTATAGATGTAAAGTCCTCAACAAAATGCGATAATACCCAACCAACCCAAGGAAACTCCATATCTCAGTAATAATATACAGTCTGGGTAACTTTGAATTGCCTCAATCTTCTTCGGATCCATTTTAATCCCTTCATTGGACACCACGTGGCCCAAGAATGCCACCGATTCTAACCAAAATTTGCACTTGGATAATTTAGCATATAACTTCTTCTACCTTAAAGTCTAGAGCACTATCCTCAAATGCTTCTCATGAACCTCCCGGTTGCGAGAGTACACCAATATGTCATCAATGAAAACTATGATGAAGGAATCAAGATAAAGCTGAAATATGCTATTCATCATAAAAGCTACTGGGGAATTGGTCTGGCCAACAGACATCACCAGAGACGCATAGTGACCATAGCGGGTCCTGAAAGTCGTCTTCGAAATATCTGAAGCCCGGATCTTCAATCGATGGTACCCTAATCTTAAATCAATCTTCGAGAATACCCTAGCACTCTGGAGCTAATCAATCAAATCATCAATGCGTGGTAGTGGGTACTTGTTCTTGATAGTAACCTTGTTCAACTACCTGTAGTCAATGCACATCCTTATAAAACCATCTTTCTTCTTCACAAATAGCACTGGTTTACCCTAAGGTGACACACTAGGCCTGATGAAACCCTTATCAAGCAACTCCTGTAACTATTCCTTAAGCTCTATTAGTATCATGTGATATGGTGGAATGGAGATGGGCTGATTACCAGATACAAAATCAATACCAAAATTAATATCCCTGTCGTGTGGCATGCCCAATAGGTCTGTAGGAAACATATCTTGGAACTCCCTCACTATTGGAAATAACTCAACAGTAGGAGTATCAACACTAACATGCCTCACAAAGGCCAAATATTCCGAACACCCCTTCTCAACCATTCGTTGAGAATTTAAACATGAAATCACTCTACTAGGAGTTTGACCAAGAGAACCTCACCACTCCAACCTAGGCAACCCCGACACCGTCGTCACGGTCTTGGCATGACAATTAAGAATAACTTGGTATGGATATTTCCAATCCATACCCAAAATCACCTCAAAATCAACCATACTAAGCAATAAAAGATCAACTCTAGTCTCATAACCCCTAATAGTAACCACATACGACCGATATACATGATCCACCAAAATAGAGTCACCCACCGATGTAGATATATGAACATACATATCTAAACAATCACGAGGCATATCCAAATAATGAGAAAAATAGGATGACTCATAAAAGTAAGTGGAACCAGGGCCAAATAACTTATGAACACGGTGTTAGAACTAACTGCCTCTGGCTTGGCAGGGAATGCATAGCAACTGTGAACAACTAATTTTTGACCACACCCAAATTCTGTTCTATTTTTTATGTAAATATATATATTTTTTTTAGGTCTAACCTTAATACTTTAAATTTTTATCTTACTCTTCATAGGTTTTATTAAGAAAATTAAAAACTACAAAAATATTCACAATCTTAGAATATAAGATTTGTTCATATGTTTAAATAGAAGGAGATTTATATATATATAAATTTAGTTTCTTCCAATTTAAATGTAAGGTATAATAGTATTTTTTCTTAGTATAATTTAAACTATAGTGTAAATATTGGGATTTCCTATTTATATAGTTTTCTTTAAATCTAAAAGTAAGTTTTATATAATAATAATAATAATAATAATAATAATAATAATAATAATCCCCACTTTCCCCATTTCCTCACATTACCTCCCCACAAATCCTAACTCCCTCACATCTCTTTCCCCACTTCTCCACTCCCTCATTTTAGAAACCAACACAATTAAAAAGCCTATAAAACAAAAGGGTTAGAAAAAGAAGAAAGGAGGACGGACAAAAAGAAAAGAAGGATTCTGAAAAAAAAAAAATCCAAGAAGAAGAAAAAGCAACAGAGAAAGAAAGAAAACGGAAAAGAGAAGAAGAAAAAAAAAAAAAGAAGAAAAACAAATAGAAAAAAAAAAGAAACGAGAAAGAGAGGAGCTGAAAGAAAAAGAAAGAAGGAGAATTGATCAAAAAAAAAAAAAGGAAAAAGAAAGATCCAGTAGCATTGTCTTCTTCTTGGGGAGTACAGCAACAGTAGATTTTTCCTGCCTTTCTTCTTTAATTTGTTTCACCTTACCATGAAAAGCATAGCCATAAAACTACATTAAAACCAACATCCACCAAGCTTCAAAGACAGTCCGAATCTCGGCCCCGAAACCTCCCAGAAACCCGCCGAAATCAGCCCCAAAACCACAAATTTTCAGCCCGAAAATCATCCAAAACACAGCTTCAAAACTGTCCATAAACGCTGCAAAAATCAGCAAAACCCCCAACTGAAATAATCTCCTTTTCCTCCCAAAATCAACACCAAAACTGAGCTAGAAACACCTCGAAACAGTCCCTCTTTTTTACTCAAAAACAGCAGCTCTATAAGTCGGGTTTGAAGTCGTGTTCAACAGCTTCGGTCTTGGTTCAGATCTCTGGCAAGTTTAAGGTCGAATCTATTTATTTGTTCGTCAGTTGGTAAACGCAGTTGCGGTTAATCGAGGTCGGTTCTTACATTTTTGATTTACAATTCTTATTCGTTCTTTTCATTTTGTCTGCTCACAAATTCCCATTGATGTGTTTCCTTTTGATATTTTTTGAAGAATATAGGTTCATATTATACTCTGCCACAAATTTGAATTTTTGTTCTTCTATATTCGTTAATCATCTTCTCCGAATCATGCTCTATGATAAGTGCACCATTTCTTTTTATTGAAATTAGATGTTTTATTTTTGGTTAGTTAGTTAATAAACTGGGTCATTTTAATCATGTGAAATGAGTAAGTAACATGGATTGCATTATTGATTTAGCAGAATACAATTTTAGTTTGTTTAAGTGAGTTTTCAAGACTTTTTTTTTTATATAAAATAATCAAGTTAAACCAAATGGACCCTTTTTGCACCTTAGGTTGTAAAAATGAGATTTTGGCTTAATGAAATGGTTTAGGCCTTTGGGGAATAATTCTGAACTTGGAAGGGATTGTACTTAAACAAATAAAAGTCCATGAGCCCAGAACGTTCTTTTCCTAATGAACATTTCCAAACAACCAAATCACAACACTTTTTCCCACAAATAAACTAATTTAGGAAAATAACTCACGAATCACAAGTATGCTTTAGGTGCATATAAATTAATCAAATCCCCGTGAGTAGGTATATGTTCACGTGGCATGATTAGGATTTATTTTAAACTTAAAATCAAGGTACGCGTTCGCGCGACTTTGCCCGAGTTTTTCTTAAATAATTAAGCGTGATAAATGGTGTGCACGTATGCGTGCCATGATTTAAACGCCAATTTTTTTTCAAAATAAAACCAAGGTACACGTTCGCGTGACTTTGGCCAAATAATTTTAATATTAAGGGTTATTAATTATGTACACGTACGCGTAACATGGTTTTTAGCGCGCTGAATAAGATGGGTACACGTACGCGTGACTCGTCTCAGGATAATTTCTTAAAAGCGGTAAAAGGTAAAACGTACATAAGTTTTAAAACAAGTAATTAAACAATTTAAGACAAGTATAAATTGCTAAGTGACCGTGCTAGAACCACGGAACTCGGGAGTGCCTAACACCTTCTCCCGGGTTAACAGAATTCCTTACCCGGATTTCTGGTTCGTAGACAATTTAAACAGAGTCAAAATTCCTCGGTTTTGGGATTTTTAATAAATAAATGGTGTCCCGGAACACCGTAAAAAATCCGGGTGGCGACTCTGAAAATGAATACAATAAATCCCAAAAATCGAATAATGTCACTTAAAGTGGAAAAACTTCTCTATACCCCTACCTATCGGGTAAAAAGGAGGTGTGACAGCAACATGCCTGACTACTACTTGATCGACCTCCCCCTATAAGAATACCTTGAACAGATTGAACCTCACCCCTAGCTGGCTCTACTAGTGATGTAGCTATTAGTTCTAGAATCATAGACGGAGAGCTCTTCTATACGGCCCTACTCAAAAGTCTAGGGCAATCCCTCTTGAGATAACTCAAGTCTCTACACTCGAAGCAACCAATCCTCTATCGAGGTTACCTATTGTGATAATCTGAATAACTGCCTATGGAACCTTGTGCAGATGGAGCAGGTTACCGACTGTGATAATCCGAATAACTGCCTATGGAACCCTGTGCAGATGGAGCACGGTATGAACTCTATGTCAACAACACATTGTATGATGACTGAACTGGGCGAGCACTGTATGAATTGTGTCTAACTGATGAACCACGAAGAATGTGATGAGCTACCTGAGTGGGCCTAAAATGACGACCTATACTATAATGTGACTGGCCTCCAAACGAGGCACTACAAAAATCACCTGAAACATAGGGCCTCTTGGCCTCCCGCTCCTCTCACTCGAGCCTGCTAACATGCTCCACCCACCTAGCAATCTCCACCACCTAGTCAAACTTAGCATCCTTCTCGGCCTCTCGAGCCAAACTATAATATAGACCATAGTTGATGCCATAAATGAATCTCCTAATCTTCCCCTTCTCAATGGGAACCAACCATATAACCTGAAGTGCCAAATCTGTGAATCTCATCTCCTACTGGGTCACAGTCATATCCCCTGGCATAGCTGCTCAAACTAGCTACACAACTCCTCTTTGCGAGTTTGTGGGACAAACTTCTACAAGAAGAGAATTGAGAACTGATGCCATGTAAGTGGTACTGCGCCAGCTGGCCTGCCTGACTCATAGGTCTGCCACCATCTGTAGGCTTCCCCTATCAGCTGAAGAGTTGTAGAGGCAACTCCACTATTGTCCAAAACACCCGCTGTGCGAAATATCTGATGATACCGATCCAGAAAACTCTGAGCATCCTCTGAATCTCCTCCACTGAATTCGGGAGGATCAAGCCTCTTAAATCGCTCCAACCTTTACTTCTCCTCAGTAGTCATAGATGGATCAACCTCGGCCCGAGAAGCAACAACTGGCTGAATCGGTAACACCCCTGGTGTTTGATAACCCTGAGCTAGCTGCTTTGGTGTACGAGTGGCGGGGGTCTGGGATCCTCCCCCAGCCTGTGAGGTAGCTGGTTCAACTGGTATCATACCCACCTGAGCCAAGCTCAAGCACACACTCAAAATTTGATCCAAGGTATCCTAAAGACCAGGTATAACAATAGGTACCACCTGTATCTGATCTGGTCCCACCGATACAACAGTATCCGGAACTTGTTCCTCCACTAGAGGCTGGTGGCTCCACAGGTGCTGCTCTAGATGTAGTTCAAGCCCCACCTCGGCCTCTACCTTGGCCCTGAGGTCTCGTGACCCTGAGTGGTGGTACTGGTTCCTGTCCGCCCAATCTGGCTGAATGTGTCCTTACATTTGTGAAATAATAGAAGAGTAAAGGTTGAAACTTTGTAATTAATAAATCCGCACGACAAAGAAAGTCAAGTTTTTCCTAACAGTTCGGTGGCCTCTTGAAAATAAGTACATATGTCTCCGTACCGATCCGCCAGATTCTACTAAACTTACTAATGGACCATAGAACTTATGAACCTAGGGATCTGATACCAACTTGTCATGATCCAAAATCACCAACCGGTCATGTTGACGCCTAATGCACGTACTAGGCAAGACGAAAATAATAATAACAAATCATAATAAAAAAAATGACGAAATAATACAAGTCAAAAGTTATCAACATTACATAACAACGTTGATACATAATAAATCCCCCAAAACTAGTACATGTTGAGTCATAAGCTCTAAAATGGAAATACAAGTCTTAAATGCTATATAACAATACTGTCTGAATGAAAGGCATCAATACAAAATGAAAGAGATGCCGATACTGTGGTCGAGATGCACCTCTAGCTCATCTCTCCGATGATAACTCAGCAACAAACCTCACCTACCGGTGGCTCGATCCGACACCTGGATCTGCATATGTAAGTGCAAAATATAGTATGAGTACAACTGACCCCATATACTTAGCAAGTATCATAACTAACCTCCGCGAGGTAATAGAAGTAAGAATTATAAATGATACTCGCTAATCACCTGTACAATTTATAATTTCAGTAAGTACAAAACAATACTATGATCAAGTCATGAATCGTTGATAGAAAACAACTTGGTGCACACGATAACTTAACTTATTCTACCAGTCAACAATCTAGCATATAAAGAAGATATACAAATAAATCAGCTAAACAACGACTAAAATTGCAAGCAAAGATGAAATGTGATAACAAAATCAAACACTGTAAAGCTTTTCCTCAGAATCTCAATAACCGAACCAAGCCACTGATCAACTTTCCTCAAATTGTGTGTACATCATTGAGAATTAACATGAGGGCGATTCTATGGGTACAAATCCATATCAACACGCTGCACGGATAACTCACGTGCTCAATATCACAATCTGCTCGGCGTGGTCACATGATCAATATCATGCCCGGTGTGGTCACAAGCTAAATATTACTATTCTCCCAGCATGATCACATGCTCAATACCACAATCCACCTAGCGTGGTCACAGGCGACCAATCCAATCCATATCACACAGAAAGCAGATATACAAGAATACAATTACATGATCAATAAACATCAAATTTTATACTCCTAGACTGGTATAAGTGACATGCTAAGGTGTATGCCTGTGCAAAATGTGCAATGATAGCTCAAATCAGGCAAATACATCACGAAAGTAACAATTATCAGTTTCAATCAGGAGATTATCCTCTATGTAACCCTCAAACATGGTGCAAATAGCTCACAAAAAGGGTCCAAATAAGAAAAACATCACAACATGAAGCTTAACAATCAACTCAAGGCTATCATACCCTAAGCACTACTCCGAGCATGAATAATATCCTGGTTCACACACATAGGCTCAACCTCACACATGTGCGCTACTCATAGCACATAGCTATCACAAATAACCCAGGAAGCTAGTGGCTTAACCAAGTTTGGTAAGATACTTACCTCAAGCTAGCTAATTCAGTACTCTAAGAAGCTCCTCCCCGGTGAATCAACCTCTGGATGGCTCAAATCTAGCCAAAATAACTTAATATCATTAATAAATACCATAGGAAATAATTCCAAATAATAAAGCTAAGATCTTGAATCAATTAACCAAAGTCAACCAAAAAAATTCAACCCCGGTCCCGCACCCCAAAACCCGACGAAACTCATAAAATCCGAACACCCATTGTGATACAAGTCCAAATATATGTGTTTCATCCAATTCCATCCTCAAATCAATCCTCAAATCATCAAATCTCACACTCCAAAATCATAGTCCAAAAACCCTCAAATCCCACCCGTAATTCATATAAATTAAGTGTAATAATCTATGGGTAATCAACGTTTAACACCAAAATCAAGTAAGTATTACTTACCACTTTAATTGTGATGAAAAACCCTCCAAATATTGCCTCCTACTGGGCTCCACAACTCCAAAATGAGAAAATAGCAAACCCTTCGAATTATAAACCTCCTAGTGATTCTGCATCTTCGAACCAAAATGTCGTACCTGCATTGTCGCTTTTGCGGTTCCTTTCTCACATCTTTAAGGTCTACTAATCTCTCGGCCTACCGCTTATGCGATCAAACCCCACACACTGTGCACCCGCTTCTGTAGTCCCCTATCACAGGTGCAGCCCTGCTTCTACGCTAAGCCTTCCGCATCTTGGGCCTCCTACTCCACTAGCCCAATTCCACTTTTGCGACTCCTGGTTTGCATTTGCTATCCTTCCATTGCAGGTGTGAATGTACAAGAAATCAGAAACCTTCAGCAATGCAATTTAGTCCAAAATGATCCAACATCAATCCAAAACACACCTGAGCCCTCGGTACCTCGTCCAAACATGCCAAGAAATCCCAAAACATAGCCGGACCTATTCGAGGCCTCAAATCGCACAAAACGACATCAAAACCACGAATCACACCCCAATTCAAGCCTAAGGAATTAATGAACTTCTAACTTCCAATTCGCGTGCTGAAACATAACAAATCAACTCGGAATAATCTCAAATTTTTCATTCAAGTAAAAATTAGACAATGGACCCATCCCGACTCCCGAAAAAAATTCAAACCATATATCAACAAAGTCAACTCTCGATCTAACCTATCAACTGCCAAAATGACCTAGGAACCTCTAAATCAAAATCCGAACATATGCCTATGTCCAAAATCACCATATAAAGCTACTGGAACCATCAACGCACCATTCCAAAGTCGTCTATGTTGATACTTAATTTTGCCCTCAATTTTTTAAAAGTATTCCATGTACGTTTCAATTATTATTTCGTGTTGTTATCCAATTTATAGAGTTCATGAAAGTATTTTTATAATTTTTATGGATCTTATATATTTTATTTCTCGCATTTTTGATTGTTAACTATTTATTAATTATTCCTTTAAATTATTTTGGGTGATTTAATCATTCAAATTAATTATTTATACCCAAGAACGAGCAAATTCGCATGAAGCTTTTCATGCGAAATCTCAGTAAGGATGCTTTATCCTGGTACATCAGCCAGAACCCAAAGAAGTGGCCTAATTGGGTAAGCATGATGTCCGACTTTATGGACAGATTCGGGTTCAATGTAGAAAATGCACCGGATATTTTTTATATCTAGAATCTCAAGAAGAAACCCACAGAGACCTTTCGTGAGTTTGCCACTCGTTGGAGATCGGAAGCTGCCAAGCTGAGGCTGCCGCTAGAAGAGGAAGAAAAGAATTAGTACTTCATCAGAGCTCAGGACCCACAGTACGAAAATCACAAGTTCTCTGACATCATCAAGTTGGGAGAAAGAATTGAAGAGGGCACTTTAGAGTGGCATGGTTACCAACTTTGAGGCTCTGCAAGCTACCAATAGAGTTTTACAGTCTGGAGGTATATCCAAGAAGAAGGAAGTGAGTGCCGTTATTGTAGCCCAAGGATTGAAGTCTCCTCTCACCTATCAAACACCCCCATCAACATATCATCCTTCGCCCCCAAAGTACCATTACTCCGCTACCACCTACCACACATACAATAACAATTAAGCATACTACCATTCATCTCCACTTGCCCATCATAACTACCCAATAACATGACAAAAGTTTGACCTCACAACTCCTAGATAATACACCCTTATTGCCGAGTCCATAGCTCTATTGTACGAGATATTGAAGGCCGTCGGTTATGTCACTCCTATTCCTATAGCTGCTATTGAAAATCCCTATCAATGGGTTAACCCCAACAAGACCTGTGCCTATAACTCATCCATGAAGGGACACACTATCAAGAAATGTCGTATGTTAAAAGACAAGATCCAGACATTGATTGACACCAAGGTAATAGATGTAAAGGAATCTGCATCAAACATCCGCAATAACCCACTTCCCGATCATATGAGTGGGGTAATAAACAGGATCGAGACTGATGATGAATAGGACCAGAAAGCATCCATCGGTCTTATTCGATAGGGAGACACTGTAATGACATCCCATGTCATACTCTCGCCAATTGTGGTGAAAATGAAGGAGCCATTCGAGGTTGAAGTGGCCACATCAAAGCCACTATTCACTTGATGGTAGCTCCATCACCATCCTACCAACCTGATGCTGTTCCATGTGATTATATGGAAGAGGCGAGAAGGAAAGGGAAAGCCAAGATGGAAGAAATGAGTGCCGCCCATGATTAGAACATGCCGGTTCTATATGCCAAACAATCTTTCTTAGGGAGGAACAAGTAAGGGGATCGCGCCAAAACCACCTGTTATGGAAACGGGTACTGATGATCTCTAGAGAAAGGTCAAGACAATGAGTATTTTGTTGTTGATAAACTAAATAGAACTCCTGCTCAAATATCCATCTTTTCATTGTTGCAAAACTCAGACGCACACAAGAACACCTTGATGAAGTGTGTTAACCGAAGCCTATGTACCTGTTGGCATCACTAACATAGAGATGGAAAATATGGTGGTAAAAGTGTTGGAGACACAAAAAATCACCTTCCACAAAGTTGAGTTACCACCAAAAGGTTTAAGTCATAACAAAGCATTGCACATCACTGTGAAATATGAAGACAAGTTCATTGCTCGAGTTTAGTTTGATGAGGGTTTAGCTATGAATATATGCTCTTTGACTACTCTTAAAAGATTGGGCATATGTATGCCAGAGATATGGTTGGGAAGTATGAAAGTGAAAGTATTCGATGGGTCCCAAAGAGCTACAATTGGAGAAATTAATCTGAATTAAAAGATAGGCCCGGATATGTTTGATGTCGAGTTCCAAGTGTTGGACATCTCCTCCACTTATAACCTGTTGTTGGGATGACCATGGATATACATGGATGGGGAACTTGCTTCTACTTTCCATCAAGCCGTGAAGTTCCATTAGAATCATCAGGAGGTAGTTATCCACGGGGACAGAAACAATCCTATCTATACCAACCAAACCGTACCAATAGTTGGAACAAAAGGAAATTGGGAGGAGAAAATTTTTGTGGTATTGAGAGGATAAATACGGCCGAGAAAGGATGATGGAAGAGAAACAAAGTGCTAAGCATGCTATTGTGGTTAGGGTAGAACCAGGTAAGGTTCTTGGTCCTAAGCTTCAAGGGATAACAAAACCAATACGACCACACACTCAGGGTACAAACTTTGAACTCGGGTACGAATACACTGTGCAAGAATATGAGTATTGGTCACCACCATGGCATGACTTCCCTTACCCATTACCTAAACCCATACCACTGCTACACTTGACATTCTGCAAGTCTGAGGTGATTTGGGGTTCTAAAAAAGATGAGATCTTAGCCGGCATATGGATCCTATTTCTGAACAAGGAAGATATGAGTTGCAGTGCAATATTAGAGGAGGAGGAAGACCATACCATCCAGATAGTGGGAGATGGATTTGTTCTCAGGAACTGAACCGCTGTACCATCCCGAGCTCGCCGATCACCTGGGTTTCTTTGGAAGAACTAGCATGATTTCTTTTAAAATTGTTTTCTGACATTTAAGACATTTTAGTATTTTATTTTGAAATAAATGCTCGAGAAATCGAGTCGTAGAAGTTGAGGATTTTAAAACAAACAAAGTCCAATTTAGAAGAAACTGAGGCATCTAATTTGGGGGATTCCGATATAGTCAAAGAAAATTGCATTAGCATTCATCTGTCACCGTCAGACAGGAAAGAGTATATTAAATTTTTGAAGGAATATGAGGACATTTTGCATGGTCCTACGGCGACATGACTGGGTTGAGCACATCCATAGTAGCCCACAAGTGACCTACCAACCCTATGTGTCCATTGGTAAAGTAGAAACTTAGAAATATCAAGCCAAACATGAGTTTGAATATAAAAGAGGAGGTTACCAAGAAAATCAAAGCCATGGTCCTTCAAGTGGTCGAGTATCCAACTTGGTTAGTGAATATTGTGCCCCTACCAAAGAAAGACGAGAAGGTCAAGGTGTGCATTGACTGTCGAGATATGAACAGATCAAGTCCTAAGGATGAATTTTCACTACCCAACATACACATATTGAAAGATAACTGTGCCAAGCATCAACTCCAATCCTTTGTTTATTTCTTCTTAGGTTACCACCAGATCTGGATGGACGAAGATGATGCAGAAAAGACAGCCTTCATTACACAATGAGGAATACACTGCTATAAGATGATGTTGTATGGTTTGAATAACGCCAGGTCGACCTATATGAGGGCCATGACCACTTTCTTTCATGATGTGATATACTAGGAAATAGAGGTGTACGTGGATGATTTCATCATCAAGTCTAAGAAGAGCGTGGATTATATAGCAAACTTGAGAAGCTTTTCGATAGACTGCAAAAGTACAACTTAAAGTTTAATCCTGCCAAATGTGCTTTCGGAGTCCCTGTAGGGAGGTTCCTAGGATTCATTGTCAGTCATCACGACATCAAGTTGGACCCGTCAAATATCAAAGTCATTCAGGATCTTCTGCCACCAAAAAGAAAAAGGGATGTAATGCGTTTCTTCGTCTGTCTCAGCTATATCAACCGTTTCATAGCACAGTCGACAGTAATATGTGAACCAATCATCAAAATGATGAGAAAGGCTGCTGCAGCAAGTTGGACTGAGGAGTGTCAAAAGGCCTTCAACAAAATCAAGGAGTATCTGTCCAAACCTCCTATGTTGGTCCCATCGGATCCTGGGAAACCTTTACTACTGTACCTGTCCGTGTTGGATGGAGCCTTTGGATGCGTTGGGGCAACATGATGAGACCATAAGAAAAGAGAAAGAAATATATTATCTGAGTAATAAGTTCACACCTTACGAAGCTTGATACTTGATATTGGAACGCACCTATTGTGCCCTGGAATGGATATCCTAGAAGTGGAGGCATTATTTCTGTGCATACACCACATACCTCATATCGAGAATGGATCCTATGAAGTACATTTTCCAGAAACCTATGCCTACTCGCAAGTTGGAAAATACTACTAAGTGAGTTCAACATCATCTATGTGACTCAAAAGGCAGTCAAGGGGCACGCATTGGCCGATCACATAGCAGAGAATCCTGTGGGCGGAGAATACAAACCATTAAAAACATATTTTCGCGACGAGGAATTGTCTTTCATAGGAGAAGATATCGCCGAAGCATATGATGGTTGGAGAATGTTCTTCGACGGAGCTGCAAACTTCAAGGGAATGGGCATTGGAGAGGTACTAGTATCAGAAACCGTCCAACACTATCCGGTATCCGCCAAGCTCAGGTTCCCATGCACCAATAATATGCCAGAATATGAGGCTTGCATTCTGGGACTCAGGTTGGCCGTCGACATTAACATTCAGGAATTACTGGTGATCAGAAATTCAGACTTGCTAATACATCATGTACTTTGAAAATGGGCCACCAAGAATAAAAAGATATTGTTGTACTTACTTTGTGTGGAGGATTTGATGAAGAGGTTTACGAAGATAGAATTCAAACATGTTCCTAAAATTCAGAACGAGTTTGTGGATGCATTGGGCACATTGTTTGTGGATGCATTGGGCACCCTATCTTCCGTGATACAACATCCAGACAAGAACTATACTGACCCCATCCCAATAGAGATCCGCAAGCAGCCTACCTATTGTGCTCATGTTGAAGAGGAAGATGATAGGAACCTACGGTTTCATGACATCAAATAATATTTGGAGAGGGTAGAATACCTGGATGGCGCTACACATACTCAAAAGCGCACATTATGAAGGTTGGCTAACCATTTATAAAGGAGGAATTCTTTTTATAAGGACTTCCGAATTGGGTTTGCTAAGATGTGTCGATGCTAAGGAAGCATCTAGGTTGCTCAAAGAGATACATGCCAGAACCTGCGGACCTCATATGAATGGGCTCGTTCTAGCCAAGAAGATATTAAGGGCGGGATATTTTTGGATTACCATGGACACTGGCATGATATGGGTACCACCCACTGAGCTCAATACGATGAGTTGACCTTGGAATTTCGCCGCTTGGGGTATGTATGCCATCGGACCAATTTATCTCACTGACTCCAGCATGCACAAATTTATCTTGGTGGCCATCAACTACTTCACATAGTGGGTTGAAGCCGCCGCCAACAAAGCCGTAACTAAGAATGTTGTAGTAGATTTTGTCTGGGACCATATTGTCTGCCGGTTCAGGGTACCTGAATCAATCATTACCGACATCGCTGCCAATCTCAATAGTGATCTCATGAAATCCATGTGTGAAACATTAAAGATCAAACACTTGAAATCTACATCATATAGGCCACAAATGAATTCAGCCATAGAAGCTGCCAACAAGAATATTATGATTATACTAAGGAAGATGGTGGACAATTACAAGTAGTGGCACGAGAAACTACCATGCTCGGATGCCGCACCACAGTCCGAAAGACAATTGGGCAACTTCTTCTTTAGTGGTCTACGGTACTGAAGTTGTTATACCCACCGAGGCCGAGCTTAGTGATGCAGGAGGTCGATCTTAGCGATTCATAATGGGTACAGAGCCGATACAATAAATTGGCTCTCATTGACGGTAAAAAGGATGAACACAATGTGTCAAAATCATTTTTACCAGAGCAGAATGGAAAGGTCTTTCAACAAGAAGGTTTGACCGAGGCAATTCATACCGGCACAATTGGTGCTGAAGCAGATTTTTCCCCATCAGGATGAAGCCAAAGGAAAATTCTCACCTTACTGTAAAGGGCCTTACATAGTTCATCAATTGCTGACATGAGCAGAAATGGATCGAGAGCACTTATGTTTGAGATTGTATTTGTACTTTCTTTGATGTAACATGAACTGTGCTTGACCCGATTCCCATTTAAGAGGGGATACGTAGGCATCCTAGTGGGTTCGATCACATTATAATAAAATCTTCCTTCACCTCTATGGTTGAAAACTGGGGCAGGGTTTTCAGCTTCATCTATGTCATTACGTCAAAAATTGCGAAAGATTATCGCTGGAAGTATACATCAAAACTGGAGCAGAATTTTGAGGGAATGCTCAAATTTCCAGTATAAGGATGTTGCAATGTCTCAAATCACGGTCCATGATTTGACAAAAAAATATTTATTTTCTGCATCATCATATATTTTGAACAAATGCATTTCTTACAAACCATTTTATCGCAAATGCACATTTTTGAAAACTCCATTTTTGTAACAGCCAAATGCTACCCAAGGTAACTTAGGCACAAGGCGTCAATACATGAGCAAGGATGAAATAAGGAATCGAAACCACGAACCAACCTTCCCCGACTTACAGTTTTCTTTGGATGTTGGCACAACAGATGTAACATTATTAAATGTATCCGCAAGGGATAAAAAACGAAGACCGTTATCTTCACATAGATAGATGCTACCAAGACTAAATGCGTCAATCTAAGAATCCTTTCCCTCTCTCACATTTAAATAGGTCTAAGCATTACCCTCATTACATTGCATGAGGATAAGCACTACCTCAATTATTGTATAAGGCTAAACACTGCCTTTCTCTGCATTGGTCTAAGCACTGCATCCATCATTTCATAAGGTTAAGCACTTCCTTTCTCTGCATAGGGCTAAGAACTGCCTTTAATACATTGCATGAGGCTAAGCATTGCCTACATTATTGCATAAGTCTAAGCACTACGTTCACTACTGCCCTCAGTACATTTCATGAGGCTATGCACTGCCTCTATCATTGCACAAGGCTAAGCACTGCCTTTCTCTACATCGGGCTAAGCACTTCCCTCATTATACTGCATGAGGATAAGCACTGCCTCCATCATTGCATAAGGCTAAGCACCGCCTTCACCTGCATAGGGCTAAGCATTGCCCTCATCTCATACAAGGCTAAACATTGCCTTCGTTCATTCTCGCATATGGCTAAGAATTTCCTATTTCCTATATCGAACAATCAATATTGCCACATCTTTGCATTGCACGGGCTGAAATTTTCCACATTGTCCGAAATCGTCATAGTCCGGAGGCATCATTTTCATGGCCTGAAGACACCATTCCATGGCCTAAGGATCTCAAAGCTGCATATCATTATTCAAAGGCACCATATTCCATAGGCACCATCCTCATGGCTCAAGGACATCATTTCATGGCCTACGAATCCTTCATTACACGCCTCATGGCCCAAGATGTCATGGTCTAAGGACATCATCCTCACCGTCTGAAGATAATTCTCATGGTCCAAAGGTAATTTGCATCATGTTTAAATTTTTGCAATAACTATGTATTCGTGTGCATCATGTTTTATGTTTTACAGGTAATTGGGAGGTAATCGTCTACAAACAGGAGCAATTCTAGCTCCGGTTTCTAATCAAGACATTCACATCCCTTGATTGTCCCAAAAGTAACCGATAACCAATAATTGATTACTTACTCTCCCGTAACCGCCCCAAATGTATTGTCTCATGCATCGATAACATTCTATTTTTCATTATTACAATTCATAACCTTCATCCGAAGTATTAAATATTCGTGACACTACCCTACCCATAGAAAATCATTCTTCAAAGTATATGATCTTTTCATAGCGACTCCATTGGTCTTGTCCGCAGTTAGATCCAGAACTACACGTGTCCTGATTCGCGTAAAACCAGGGATATGTAGACAACTCAAGAACTTGAGTTGACTCCCATATTTTAATCACCTCATATCCCCATCCTCGTTCATTCAGACAAAATAGATTATCATTTTTCTTTACCCGACAATTCTTTCATCATTCTCGGATATAAAGGGACAAGTTTTAATACTCAATTTTTCCCTTAATTTTTTTAAAAGTATTCCGTATACTTTTCAAATATTATTTAATGTTGTTATCCAATTTATAGAGTTCATACAAGTATTTTTATTATTTTTAAAGGATTTATATTTGATTTTCTTGCATTTTTAATTGTTAAATATGTATTAATTACTACTTCAAATTATTTTGGGTGATTTAATCATCCAAATTAATTATTTATATCCACATGCATAGTCTATAATATTTTACTTCATTTTATATAATTACACTTTCATTTTTATACCATTTACATATTATTTGAAATAGTAGTCTATACTTTACAAATTATTACATTCACCGTATTATTTAGGTTACAATAATATTTTTATATTTTACAATCTTAAAAAAATATTTTGAAGTATTAGTTTTCATAAAAAGCATTTTGATATTTATTTAGCCATTTTATAAATTTATTTTTCCTTAATTTTAATTCCAGCCCAATTTTTAGTCAATTTTCGGACCAAAACAAGCCCAAATCACTGGCTCAAGAACCCCTGACCCTTAACCCAAACACCCCATCCTAAGCCAAATAACCCTTTTCCAAACCCGACCGGGACCCGTTAAACGACCCACCCCATCTTCTCTTTTTAAATCCTGGTCGTTGATCTTGAGAGATCAACGACTCACAATCGTCTCCCATTTTAATTACCCGACCCCCTAAGCCCTAATCCCATATTCTCTTAACCTGCTACCTTTAAACTCTCTCAACTCCCCCCCTCTCTTCTATGAACCCTAGCCGCCTTACCACCCCAAATCTCTCTAAATCCGGCTATACTATGGAATCCGTTCACGATTTGCTTACCTTATTTACACTACCCCACTACTACTCATACGCTCGTGGTGTTACTTAGTACTCGCCCTAATTTTGGCAAGTATTATGTTTCCAGATCGGGCCTGAAAAACTTTGATCTTCAAGATTTGAACGATATCTCGTCCATATACACGAAAAAAGGTCTGATTTTTCTCACCAGCTGGCCGATTTCAAACTTTGAACCCTAATTAGGGTTTGAAATTCGATTTTCTCCTTTTAACGGCTACTTTAATGATTTACATGTGATATTTTGTTCCTTGTTTACATATGTGTGATTTCTTTCCTTGTTTGTTCGCCTGCTTGCACACTATATAACTCCTCCCTAGTTTACCATTTTGGAAGACGTTAATGACTACTGCTCTCTTATTTACTCACTCTTGAATTCTCTGAAACTATTCTTGGCCGACTGAAAGCCAAGGCCATTATGATTGACTCATTTTCTCCTCTGGTGCGAGCACTACTTGGAGACTATTTGATGTTCTTGTGAACTCTAACGTACTAGGTTTGGTGGTTCTACTGTTCTCTCTCTACTACTACTAATTGAACTGCTACTGGCATTTAATTTTCTCCTTTACTTGCTTGTTAATTTGCAAACTGGTGAGTACCTTGATTCTTGCAATTCTATTCTCTTTTTTCTTGTGTTCATCCTCTGTATATCCAAGTTGTTTGAACTTTTGTGAACCAATATGATTACAGTATTGCATTATCTTTGTTTGCAATCCTATTCGCTTTAAAGTTATTCTGTAGTCCTGTATTTTCTAGCATCCAAACCGGCCTAAATCCTAAACTTTTAAAAGTATGCTCATTATGTGTGTTCAACTTGAAAGACTTCCGACCTTTAAGCTCCCTTATCTTATTGTGTTTATGTACATTTGAGTTCCTATATTTGTTTCTTGTTATGAGTTCATTCATGCCTTGCTTTAGATTCTTGAATTGAAACTCCTAGGAAACTAATTCCCTCCTAGAATTTGTTCAAATGTGCTTCTTTCTGCCAAATCCTTTATGTATAACCTACTACTTTCATGGAATTAATCCACGATCATGTGAATCCCATATGTCCATACTATCTCAATTATTAGGCAAACATGTTATCTGTTATTTGTAAACTCTAATATTGTGTTATGATCACGTGCTCACTGATTTGTTCATTTTCTCCATTCATGTGTTCTCTAGTATTGCTTAAGACTTCTAGGATGAGTTCTATTATATTTAGCCTATTCTTCTATGTGTAGTCAACTAGAATAAGTCTTGATTCCTTCTTGTCATGTTAACCCGGAGTCGATATATTTTCACCTATCATGAGTTCTTGTATTGCTTTTAAAATTTTTGAACCTTTGTGTTATGACTGATATCTTCCTAGACACTCAACATGTTAAGTTTCTCATGTTCAAGCTAAGTAGATGCTTGCTTGTAGTTTTGGACCATGCCCACTAGTCTGTTAGTTGTTCTGTTTGGCTATAAGCTAGTTGTGATCATGTATTCATTAGGCTCTCATGTTAAAGATGTAACGAACCGACCAGTCGTTTTGCGTTATCGGACCCCGTTCCCCTAAATGAAACTTCCTATAGTGGCTTATTGTGATTTATAACTTTCGGGGGCGGGTGGTTCGGGATTCAGAAATGTTTAGAGCAATATTGGAACACTTGGTTCCTTCAGGTTGGCCTTTAAGGCCAAGTTTGACCTCAGTCAACATTTTGATCAAACGACCTCAGAATCGACCTCGGACTTGGGTGTATGTTCGGAATGGGTTTTGGATGACCCGGGAGCATTTCGGTGCCCAGTATCGAAATAAGAATTTCCTTAAGTTAATATTGTGGTTTGGGATGTGTTTTTGTGTTATAGAGGTCCGGACGGAATTTTGAGACCGGGAATAGTTCTATTATGTCATTAATGACTTGGCTGCAAAATTTGGTGTCATTCCAAGTAGTATAGGTTAGTTCGGTGCATTTTTAGCAAATTCTAGAACTTAAGGTTCAAAGTTTGATTCAATTTGGTTTTGGGGTCGGATTCTTAGTTTCGTTGTTGTTTTACACGTTCTAAAAATTCGAGCGAGTCCGTATCATGAATACAGACTCGCCATTGCCTTTGGACGGGGTCCCGAGGGGCTCAGGTGAGTTTCGGACCCCTCAGAGCTAATATCAAAACACCAGAAATTCCAGGTCTGGTTTCCTTCTCTGCGTTCGCGGAGGGTTTACCACGTTCGCAAAGAAAGAAATGGGCAGGGGTGGTCAATGCCCTGTGCATTCGTACTAAAGGGCACCGCGATCGTGATGGGTTGGGCTCCTAACCCAGTGCATTCACACACCTCCCCCGCGTTCGAATAGAGCCCGGCCATTGGGCCAGCCCAGCTACTCCTTACCCTGTGCGTTCGCAGGGCTCCCTCCACGTTCGCATAGAAGGACCATGTGGTCCTGGTCATTTAAAGCCTTGCGAACGCACTGCCCAGACTGCGATCGCATAGAGGAAACCACTAGGCAGTGTGTTTTTATAGCGGGATATAATTCATTTTCCTCATTTTCTTCTTCTTCCTTAGGACGATTTTCTGCATTCAAGAGGAGAAAATGACCTAGTTATTTAAGGTAAGTAAATTCTACCCTATTATTAGTTTAATGTTACAAGTTAAATTAACTACCTAATTAGTGAAAATTAAGGATTTGGGGTAGTAACCTAGGGCTTTTGAAAATGTAGAAAATTACCCGTGCATTGGCTATGAATTCATACAAAAATCATATATTAATGATCCTTAGGTTATGGGTGAGTGTTACCTTCGAGAATTTTCATAATCCGGGCATGCGGGCCTGGGGTTGGATTTTGGGATTTCTTCAAGAATGGTGAATTTGACTAAATAATAGGAGAATTCCATGCTTTGAATATAAATTGATATATTTGTATGACATTTGGCTAGTTTCGAGTTCGTGGGTGTCGAGTTCGGAGTTTCGGGCGCATTCTTGACCCGGGGAGTAGGTGTGACGTGAGGTGAGTCTCCTTTCTAACCTCGTAAGAAGGAATTGTCCCCGTAGGTGTTTTAAATTCTATATGTGATAATTGTGGGGGCTACGTACATACAAAGTGACGTGACTCCGTACGTAGGGGCTATTATTATTATTTTCGTGTAGTTAGGTCCACATCATGCCTTGCGTTTTACTTAATATGAACTATATGCTTAATAAATTAAATGTTACATGCGGCTTATTTCCTTGAGATCATGGAATTTGAGAAATTTTGTAAGGAATTGTTTACTGAAAAATAATTTAAAAAGGAATAGTGTGTGTGCATGTGACCACTTCGCAAGTTACATTCCGTGAGCGGAGTGTGATTTCCCCCACTTTTATGGGAACGGGCCGTATGCCAATGCAGATTGGAAGATGCACTTTTGGTTCGGGCCGTTCGATCCTCGGCGGTGCATAGATGTGAGTACTTTATGGAAAGGTGCCCTTATGGTTCGGGCCGTTCGACCCTCGGCAGTGCACGGACACAACTATCTTATGACTTCGACCGGTTGTCCTTATCCTGTATGCGCATGATTTATTTGTTACTAAATTCATGGACACTGTTTTGACAAATATTTGGGGGAAGGGGAAGTAGTAATTGTCTATTTATTTCCAGTACTTCCTTGGATTTCAGTGCCTTATATATATTTGTTGCTTCACTGCCTTTACATGCCTACTGTTTTCATCATATTCTGTTGATTTTACTGTTGGACCTTAGTGAGTGTCCAGTCGACCTCTCGTCACTACCTCTTCGAGGTTAGGTAGGAGACTCACTAGGTACATATATATTTATGTACTCATGCTACGTTTCTGAACTTAATATTACAGGTTCTGAGGCTGGTGCATCTGGTTGTCGGACTGGAACTTGATTTTGATTATAGACGAACCTGACTTCACGGTGAGTTGCTTCCTCCTGGCGATCTCCGACAGCACCATGGGGTTTTTTTTGCTTATTTCCCGTCTATTTCCTTCAGACAGTGGGACTGTATATTATATCTTTTGTATATTCTGTTAGTATGCCCGTAGGACTTGTAACACTAGTTCCTGGTACACATGTGATAGTTATTATGGATTGCAGGTCTGTATATATATTGGCTCACGCCTCCTCATGACCACTTTTGATTAAAAACTGGCTAATTATCCTTGTCAATTTATGTCTTAAGTTTTAAAAAATGAGTATATGTTGAATTTTTAATCTAATAAGAAGGAACCCTTAGTAAATTGGGTGTTGGCTTGCCTGACCCCGCTGTTGGGCGCCATCACGAACTAAGTTAGGATTTTGGGTTGTGACAACATTGTATCAGAGCACTAGGTTCACGTAAGTCTCACGATTCACGGGCAAACCCAGTAGAGTCTTGCGGATCGGTATGGAGACGTCTGTACTTATCTTCAGGGGGCTATAGGGTATTAGGAAACCTCTCTTTGTTCTTATTTTATCGTGCAGTCGATGATTTACTAAACTCATTCTTCTATTCTCTCACAGATGGTGAGGACGCGTGCATCTGATGTTCCAGACCCGGGATGGGCCGCTACCCCCGTTGTCCGAGGCCGTGGTAGAGGCTGGGGGAGGGAACGACCCGCGGTAGGGGACGAGGGAGTCCCAGAGCTATTCCAGTTCCGCCACAAGAGGACCCCATTATAGAGGATGACGAGGTGCCTCCAACAGATCCTGCTCCAGTAGACTTCATGACGGCGCCAGGCTTCCAGGTAGTCATGGGCCGTATGATGAGATTTATGGACACTATGTCCCAGGCTGGTTTATTTCCAGCAGATCCTGCCACTTCTCAGGTGAGAGGGGGAGTCCAGACCCCTACTGCCCAGGCTGCAGGCCAGACATCAGCATTACATCATACCCCGGGTACAGACCAGCTGCGGACGCTGATCCGCAGAAGTTATTGGATAGATGGACTCGATTGCACCTTCCAGTCTTTGGGGGTGAGCGAGGCGAGGATGCCCAGGACTTTGTGGACAGGTGCAGGGACAAAGTGCACAACATGAGGATACTAGAGTCCCATGGAGTGGACTTTACTACCTTCCAGTTGGAGGGAAGAGCTCGTAGGTGGTGGCAGTCCTATATTCTCAGCAGGCCAGCAGATTCTCCTCTTGTCACTTGGGAGCAATTCACGTAGATATTTCTGGATAGATATATCCCACCCTCTGAGAGGGAAGAGCTGCGGTATCAGTTTGAGTGGCTAGAGCAAGGACACATGTCAGTGACAGATTATGAGGACCGATTTTCAGAGTTGTCTCTCCATGCACTCATGATACTACCTATTGATGCAGAGAGGTTACGGATATTTGTGGCTGGGTTGCATCCAGGTATTAGGTCCACCATGGACCAAGAGGTGGAGATAGGCAGTCCTTATCAGCTCGTGGTAGAGATTTCTCGCAGAATTGAGGGGTATCGGTCGAGGAGCAGGGAGCAGGGGCAGCAGGACAAGAGGGTTAGATTCTCCGGAGATTTCAGAGGTGCCCCAGCTAGGGGCAGAGGTCAGTTCAGCAGTAGTCAGCCCAGCAGGCCTTCATATTTAGCACCTCCACTACCTCTCCGAGGTGTTCCAGTGAGGCCTCATTTCAGCGCCATTCCAGAGCGTTCCCACCATCCTAGATCCATTTAGAGTTCACCCAGTGGTTATCCCAGTCATCCGAGATCCTCCGACCCCCTACTTTAGTGCTATGCTAGAGGGCCCACATTGCCCTCCGGCCATTCAGGGTTCTTCTTCAGGGCAGTAGACTATGGTACCTGGGGGTTGTTACGAGTGTGGAGAGCCAGGTCATATGAGGAGACATTGTCCCAGGTTTTGGGGCAAGGCCGTACATCAGGGTTATCAGCCGATGGGTCAGACATTAACAGTCCAGCCACCTAGAGGTGGAGGACAGGTCGGCAGGGGTCGTCCTAGAGGTGGAGTCCAGCCAGGGGGAGGTCAGGCAGCTCATATTCACTTTGGTGGAGCTCAGCCTTCCAGTACTCTAGCTAGATTCTATGCCATTCCGGCCAGATCAGATGCAGTGGCCTCAGACGCCGTGATCACAGGTATTATCTTAGTATGTGGTAAAGAGGCTTCAGTATTATTTGATCCAGGATCCACCTATTCATATGTTTCAGCATTATTTGCTCATTTTCTGGATGCTCCTCGCGAGTCCTTGGGTTCTCCTATATATGTGTCCACTCCTGTGGGCGATTCTATGGTGGTAGACCGGATCTATCGGTCTTGTGTGGTCACCTTCTGTGGGTTCGAGACCAGTTTGGACCTTTTATTGCTCGACATGGTTGATTTTGAGGTTATTCTAGGCATGGATTGGCTATCTCCTTATCATTCCGTGCTAGATTTCCATGCTAAGATAGTTTCTTTAGCCATGCCCGAGTCGCCTAGGCTGGAGTGGAGAGGGTCCTCAGTTAGTGCAGCCAGCCGGGTTGTTTCATTCCTGAAGGCTCGGCATATGGTCGAGAAGGGTTGTCTGGCCTATCTTGCTTATGTGCGGGACACCACCGCCGAGTCTTCAACGATTGATTCAGTGCCAGTGGTTCGAGAGTTTGCTGATGTATTTTCTTTAGACCTTGCAGGCATGCCTCTGGACCGTGATATTGATTTCTGAATTGATTTAGCTCCAGACACCCAGCCTATATCTATTCCTCCGTACCGTATGGATCCGAAGGAGTTAAAAGAGTTGAAGGAGCAGCTTGAGGAGTTGTTAGCTAAGGGGTTCATCAGATCGAGTGTATCGTCGTAGGGTGCTCCAGTTTTATTCGTGAAGAAGAAGGATGGGTCCATGCGGATGTGTATTGATTGCCGCCAGTTGAACAAGGCCACCATTAAGAATAATTATTCTTTGCCGCGCATTGATGATTTGTTTGACCAGTTGCAGGGTGCTCGGGTGTTTTCTAAGATTGATTTGAGACCGGGATATCTTCAGTTGAAGATTCGAGCCTCAGATGTTTCGAAGATTGCTTTTCGTACGAGATATGGCCACTTTGAGTTCCTGGTGATGTCCTTTGGCTTGACTAATGCCCTAATATCATTCATGAACTTGATGAATAGGGTGTTCAGGACGTATATTAATTCCTTTGTTATTCTCTTTATTGATGACATCTTGATTTACTCACGTAGCCTGGGGGAGCACGAGCAGCATTTGAGACTTGTGCTCCAGACCTTGCGGGAACAGAAGCTATATGCTAAGTTCTCAAGTGTGAGTTCTGGTTGGATTATGTAGAATTCTTGGGGCATGTAGTATTCGGAGAGGGTATCAAGGTTGATCCTCAGAAGATCGAGACAGTTCAGAGTTGGTCGCGTCCTACTTCAGCTACAGAGATCAGGAGCTTTTTGGGCCTAGCAGGCTATTATCGCCGATTTGTGGAGGGGTTTTCTTCTATGCAGCTCCATTGACCAGATTGACTCAGAAGAATGCCCCGTTTCGATGGTCTGACGAGTGTGAGGCGAGCTTTCATAAGCTCAAGGCAGCATTGACCTCAACACCAGTTCTAGTATTGCCTTCTGGTTCAGGGATGTATACAGTGTATTACGACGCTTCGCGCATTGGCTTGGGATGTGTGTTGATGTAGGAGGGGAGATTTATTGCTTATGCTTCATGACAACTAAAGGTTCATGAGGAGAATTAACCTGTGCACGATTTAGAGTTGGTAGCGATTGTTCATGCTCTTAAGATTTGGAGGCAGTACTTGTATGGGGTATCCTGTGAGGTTTATACAGACCACCGCAACTTGCAATACTTGTTCAAGCAGAGAGATCTTAATTTGAGGCAGCGAAGATGGCTCGAGTTGTTGAAGGATTATGATATCACCATTCTTTATCATCCGGGCAAGGCAAATGTGGTAGATGCCTTGAGCAGGAAGGCGGAGAGTATGGGTAGTTTAGCTTATATTGCAGCAGAGGAGAGACCTCTAGCCTTGGATATTCAGTCCTTGGCTAATCACCTTGTGAGATTAGACCTTTCAGAGCCTCGCCGAGTTTTAGCACATGTGGTTGTGCAGTCTTCGTTATTGGGGGAGATTAAGGCCCGACAGTTCGATGATCCGTACTTAGCGGAGCTTCGGGAGACAGTGGTACAGGGTGGTGCCAAGGAGGTTACTATTGGCGAGGATGGTGTTCTGAGACTTCAAGGCCGTCTATGTGTTCCTAACATTAATAGCCTGAGGGAGAGGATTCTAGAGGAGGCACACAGTTCTCGATATTCTGTTCATCCTGTTGCTACGAAGATGTATCATGATTTGAAGCAGAATTTCTGGTGGAGGCGGATGTAGAGGGACATTGTGGAGTATGTGACTAGGTGCTTAATTTCCAGCAGGTGAAGTATGAACACCAGAGGCTAGGAGGCCTACTTCAGCAGATGCCCATTCCTAAGTGGAAATAGGAGCGCATCACTATGGACTTCGTGGTTGGGTTGCCTTGGACTTTGCGGAACATTCACGCGGTTTGGGTCATTGTGGATAGATTGAACAAATCGGTGCACTTCATTCCGGTGGCTACTACTTATACTTCTGAGGGGTTAGCCCATATCTACATTCAGGAGATAGTCCGGTCGCACGGTGTTTCGGTGTCCATTATATCAGATCGAGTTCCTCAGTTCACCTCGCATTTCTGGAGGGCATTTCATAGTGAGATGGGCACCCAGATAGATCTCAGCACAACATTTCACCCTCAGACTAATGGCCAGTCGGAGCGTACAGTTCAGGTATCGGAGGACATCCTCAGGGCATGTGTGATTGACTTCGGAGGTCCAGTTCTTGCCTTTGACCAAGTTTGCTTACAATAAAAGTTATCAGGCCAGCATTGAGATGGATCCATTTGAGGCTTTGTATGGTCGGCAATGTCGTTCCACTATAGGGTGGTTTGAGCCTGGCAAGGCTAAGTTATATGGTACCGACCTGGTGAGGGATGCTTTGGAGAGGGTGAAGTTGATTCAGGGGAGGCTCCCTACAGCACAGTCCAGACAGAAGAGTTATGCGGATCAGAGGGCGCATGATGTATCATTTATGGAGGGAGACAAGGTTCTATTGAAGTTCTCGCCGATGAAGGGTATTATGAGGTTTTGGAAGAAGGGCAAGCTGAGCCCGTGGTTTATAGGTCCCTTCGAGGTGTTGAGGCGAGTTTGGGAGGTTGCTTATGAGCTAGACTTACCTCCCAGTTTATCAGGAGTTCATCTGATCTTTCATGTATCCATGCTCCGGAGGTACCACGCCGACTTCTCTCACGTGGTTAATTTCAGCACTATTCAGTTGGATGAGAGGTTGGGCTACGAGGAGAAGTCAATTGCTATTATTGATAGACAGGATCGCCAGTTGAGGTCCAAGAGAGTGTCTGCAGTGAAGGTCCAGTGGAGGGGCAAACCAGTCGAGGAAGCGACCTAGGAGTCCGAGGAGGACATGCGGAGCAGATATCCACACTTATTCAGCACTTCAGGTATGATTCTAGACCCGTTCGAGGACAAACATTTATTTAAGAGGTGGAGAATCTGATGACCTGACCGGTCGTTTTGCATTATTGGACCCCGTTACCTTAAATGAAACTTCCCATAGCGGCTTATTGTGATTTATGAGTTGCGGGGGCGGGTGGTCCGGGGTTCAGAAATGTTTAGAGCAATATTGGAACGCTTGGTTCCTTCAGGTTAGTCTTTAAGGCCAAGTTTGACTTCGGTCATCATTTTGAGCAAACGACCTTGAAATCGAGTTTTGACGGTTCCGGTAGCTTCGTATGATGATTTTGGACTTGGGAGTATGTTCGGAATGGGTTTTGGATGACCCGGGAGCATTTTGACGCCCAATATCGAAATAAGAATTTCCTTAAGTTAATATTGTGGTTTGGGACATGTTTTTGTGTTATCGAGGTCCGAATGCAATTCCGAGATCGGGAATAGTTCGATTATGTCATTTATGACTTGCCTGCCAAATTTGGTGTCATTCCGAGTTGTATAGGTCGGTTCGGCGCATTTTTAGCAAATTCTAGAACTTAAGGTTCAAAGTTTGATTCAATTTGGTTTTGGGGTCAGATTCTTAGTTTCGTTGTTGTTTTTCACGTTCCAAAAATTCGAGCGAGTCCATCATGAATACAGACTTGCCAGTGCCTTTGGACGGGGTCCCGAGGGGCTCGAGTGAGTTTCGGACCTCTCGGAGCTAATATCAAAACACCAGAAATTCCAGGTCTGGTTTCCTTCTCTGCGTTCGCGGAGAAGTTACCTCGTTCGCAAAGAAGAAACTGGGCAGGGGTGGTGAATTCCCTGTGTGTTCGCGCAAAAGGGCACCACAATCACGATGGGTTGGGCTCCTGACCCAGTGCGTTCGCACACCTCCCCTGCGTTCACATAGAGCCCGGCCCAGCTACTCCTTACCCTATGCGTTCGCATAGAAGGCCCATGTGGTCCTGGTCATTTAAAGCCTTGCGAACGCACTGCCCAGGCTGCGATCGTATAGAGGAAACCACTGGGCAGTGTGTTTTATAGAGGGATTTAATTCATTTTCCTCATTTTCTTCTTCTTCCTTGGGACGATTTTCAGCATTCAAGAGGGGAAAACGACCTTGTTATTGAAGTTAAGCAAATTCTACCCTAATAATAGTTTAATGCATGAATTAAAAGTTAAATTAACTACCTAATTAGTGAAAATTAAGGATTTGGGGTAGTAACCTAGGGATTTTGAAAATGTAGAAAATTACCTGTGCATTGGCTATGAATTCATACAAAAATCATATATTAACGATCCTTAGGTTATGGGTGAGTGTTTCCTTCGAGAATTTGCGGAATCCGGTCATGCGGGCCCGGGGTTGGATTTTGGGATTTCTTCAAGAATGGTGAATTTGACTAAATAATAGGAGAATTCCATGCTTTGAATATAAATTGATATATTTGTATGACATTTGGCTAGTTTCGAGTCCGTGGGTGTCGAGTTCGGAGTTTCGGGCGCATTCTTGACCCGGGGTGTAGGTGCGACGCGAGGTGAGTCTCCTTTCTAACATCGTAAGAGGGAATTGTCCTCGTAGGTGTTTTAAATACTATATGTGATAATTGTGGGGGCTACGTATGTACAAAGTGACGAGAGTCCGTACGTAGCGACTATTATCATTATGTCCGGCTAGTTAGGTCCACATCATGCCTTGTGTTTTACTTAATATGAACTATATGCTTAATAAATTAAATGTTACATGCGGCTTATTTCCCTGAGATTATGAAATTTGAGAAAATTTGTAAGGAATTGTTTACTGAAAAATAATTTTAAAAGGAATAGTGTGTGTGCATGTGACTGCTTCGCAATTTACATTCCGCGAGCGGACTGTGATTTCCCCCATTCTTAAGGGAACGGGCCGTACGCCCCCGCGGATTGGAAGATGCACTTTTGGTTCGGGCCATTCGATCCTCGGAAGTGCATAGATGTGAGTACTTTGTGGAAAGGTGCACTTATGGTTCGGGCCGTTCGACCCTCGGCAGTGCACGGACAAGACTATCTTATGACTCCGACCAGTTGTCCTTATCCTGTAAGCTCATGATTTATTTGTTACTAAATTCATGGGCACTGTTTTGAAAGATGTTTTGGGGAAGGGGAAGTAGTAATTGTCTATTTATTTTCCAGTACTTCCTTGGATTTCGGTGCCTTATATATATTTGCTGCTTCACTGCCTTTACATGCCTACTGTTTTCATCATATTCTGTTGATTTATACTGTTGGACCTTAGTGAGTGCCCAGTCGACCTCTCATTAGGCGGGATACTCACTGGGTACATATATATTTATGTACTCATGCTACGCTTCTGTACTTAATTGTACAGGTTTTGAGGCTGGTGCATCTGGTTGTCAGACCGGAGCTTGATTTGATTATAGACGGACCAGACTTCACGGTGAGCTGCTTTCTCCTGGCGATCTCCGGCAGCACCATGGGGTTTCTTTTTCTTATTTCCCGTCTATTTCCTTCAAATAGTGGGACTGTATATTATATCTTTTGTATATTGTGTTAGTATGCCCGTGGACTTGTGACACTAGTTCCTGGCACACATGTGATAGTTATTATGGATTGCAGGTCTGTATATATATTGGCTCACGCCTCCTCATGACCATTTTTGATTAAAAACTGGCTAATTATCCTTGTCAATTTATGTCTTAAGTTTTAAAACTGATTATATGTTGAATGTTTAATCTAATAAGAAGGAACTCTTAGTAAATTGGGTGTTGGCTTGCATGACCCCGCTGTTAGGCGCCATCACGACCTAAGTAGGATTTTGGGTCGTCACAAAAGACTTTCATATAAAAACTGCTACTCACCTTTGTTCCTAATTATGACTCTTCTAGACCACCACGTTAAGGCTCTTATGTCTAAAGTCTCACTAAAGTTAGTTTTGAACCATGCTTACTTTAAAATTCTACTTAGAGTGTTCTTGCTATCTTATGATGTTCAATCATGTTTGTGTCCTCCTGCTCTGTGTTAATTACAGCCTTAAGGACTTAATGCCTAGATTTTTTTAAGTTATTTAATTGGCCTAGTTTGTTACCTGTATTACTACGGCTAGTTTGGTATTTTAGATGGGTAAGTAAGGTAGTTGTTTGGGCCTGATTGTTGGGCCAATTTGGTTATGAGGGTTAGAGCATGTCGACAACCATCTGGAGTATGGGATTTCTCATCCACATGAGGCTCCTAGCTTAGTTGAAAGCCCATGAGCGTCCATGTTTTAGTTTGTATCTATGTTGGGCATGTAGTTTTCCAAGGTGGGCCTGTGGTCATTTATTCGAGCTTGTATTATTTTATTTGGGCCTGTAATAATTTGTAATGATGAATAATGGGTAATGAGTGAAGTCGGGGGTTGAGATGCTTTAATCCTTGGTTGAATGGGTAGAAAACATGCCTATAGGGTTCTAAATATCTTATTTGACTTCCATGCCCCATAATTTGGGAATTATTTGTATAACATGCTTATAAGGTGTTAGTTTCGTCTATTCACTTAGAAAACCTGATTTAGTGCTTTCGACTAATTTAATATCTTGACTTGCATGTTAGAAGAGCATCCCTACAGGACTTAAACTGAACTTGTTTGCTGCTCGTTTAACTTGCCTTACTTATGCATCTGGATATCATGCCTGTAGGATTCCATTTCACATAATCGAAACTGCTCACGTTGATATCTCTTCTTCAATTACGTGGCTCGTCTAGAAAGCATGACTATAGGATTAAATAAATAAATATGCGCTTTCAACAACTTCATTGCCTAGATCTGAATAATTTAGAAATCATGTCTATAGGATTCTATGGTTCACCTAGAAATCATGGCTATAGGATCATGTAACGGAATTTATGTTTTAAAACAACTTCATCGCCCAAATTCGTCCATCTAAAAATCCTACCTATAAGACTTTTTATTAAGTATTGAAATGGTTTAGTTGTATCCACTCGTATAGAAATCATGCCTATAGGGTTTGAACGACTTAGCATGTTCCAATTCCAGGTCTGCCTATTCATAATTGCTCGTTAACATGAATGATAATTGTCCGTTTAGTTGATTGTGTGCATATGAGTCTATATGAAGAGGTAAACTTGAACCTTTTGTGCTATTTGCTTATTGTGTGAGGTCCTACTTATTTGATTGTGTGACGTTTAGTTTTGTCATTTTGAGCAGCCTGAGTGAGTCCAGAACCATCCACATAGTAGGTCCAAAACCTCCTGGACCATAGGTATGGGGTGGGTAAGCATGCATAAGACGCGACTTAGAATTGAACTAGAACGCTTTAGGTAAGAAAACTTCAAGATAATAGTCGGGTAGCAGGAGATGATAGTTTGTGCTTGTTGAATAATATGAGCAACCTTTACTTAACGGAGTTGCAAAGTATTATTTATGTTGCACAGACTGATCTTTTAGGCTAAAAAATTTTGGACCCCCATGCACGGTTATTAGTTGTACACTTTTTTGTTGAAACTTAGATTGGTCTAGGATGTATTTTGTAATTCTTAAAGAGTTGTACCAATTATTTATTAGTGGACAAGCAATTTCCTTCATTTGTGTGTAATTTCTTTTAATCACTCATTTCACCCAATTCTTTACTTTGAATAAATTATTAATTATGTGGAATACCTAAACTCCGTTAGTTGACATGCTCACATAGGGTATTTATAATTTGATAATCCGCATAGTATGAAATTCGGTCGGGAACCACAATTTTGGACCTCGAAGAGTGCCTAACCCCTTATCTTTTGAGGTAATCTGAGCCCTACTCGATTTTGGTGATGAAGATTAGTTAAAACAATGTTATTCGCAAATATGTGCCCAACACACCTTAAAAATTGCCTAGGTGGCGACTCTTCTCTTTTAACACCCATTTAGAAGATTTGTCACATGTCGAAACCCGCTTTTGTGAGAAAACGGGGCGTGACAGTCTATACAATGGTCAAACTCTGGTCAACTCTTACATCCATCTAAGGGACTAAGTATCCCAATTCAATCCAAAACCTCCCCGAAATCCAAGTCAATCATCCCCACAAGTCCCATAACCATAAGCAAACATAGATAAAGCATCAAATAGGGTAAACGAGGCTAAAATACTCAAAATGACTGGCTGGGTCATTAACAATAACCTATAAAATCTATGACACATGCTCGCAACATATCCTCCAAAATCTGAATAGTCCACTCGGACTGCCCGTCCGTCTAAGGGTGAAATGTGGTGCTCAACTCAACTTGCGTGCCCAACTAATACTGAACGGCTCTCTAGAAGTGCGAAGTAAACTGTGTGCCTCGATCCAAAATAATATACACATCCACACTATGCAAGTGGACAATCTCCCTTATGTAGATCATAGACACTGCTCCGAAGTGTAGAAAGTTATTACTAGAAAGAAAAGTGCAGACTTGGTCACTCTGTCCACGATGACCCAAAACTCATCAAATCCCCTCAATGTCTGTGGAAAACCTACCACAAAGTCCATAGTGATGCACTCCACTTATACTCCGGTATCTCAATCTTTTGAACTAATCTACTAGGTCTCTAATGCTCATACTTGACCTGCCAATTCAAATACTGAGAAACATATCCAACAATGTCTTTCTTCATCCTCTGTCACTTATAATGCTGCTTCAAATCGGATGAATAAAATAATGCGAACTATTAGCCTCCTCAAGAATCAACTCTCTCAACCCATCCATATTGGAAACACAAATCTGACCTTGGAACCACAATACACCATCATTACTAATAGACACTTCCTTAGCACCACCTCGCAGAACCATGTCCTTAAGGATAAGAAAATATGGATTATCATACTGACGAGCCTTAATGCTCTCAAAAAAGGATGACTAAGATAAAACACAAGCAATGACCCTACTAGTCTTCGATATATCCAATATCGCAAACATGTTGGCCAAAGCCCGAACATCCATAGCCAAAGGCCTCTCCCCAACTAGAATAAATGCTAAATTCCCATGCTTTCCGCCTTTCTAAGTATGCTACCACATTGGCCTTCCCCGATGATAAGGAATGGTGATATCATAATCCTTCAATAGCTCCAACCACCTCTGCTGCCTCAGTTCAAATCCTTTTGTTTGAGTAGATGCCGAAGACTCCAATGATCCGTATACATCTCATAGGACATGCCATATAAGTAATGTCTCCAAATCTTCAGTGCGTGTATAATAGTTGTTGATACTCAATTTTCTCCTCATAATTCTCCATTTAGATCTTGTAGGTTGTTATATTTTTATAATGTACTTTTGTATCCTTTAGTACCATTTATAGGATATCTCCATGCATTATTACTCCATGACCTATTTAAAATATCCATTCATTATCTTACTACTACTGCAGAAGCAGTTTTCTCAAATTATTATTATAGGTGGTTTATATAAATAATTTTTGTTTATATTATAAACATTTATAATTGATTCTAGCATTTTATAACCAATAAATAATTTATGTATTATTTTAAAATATTTATGAGTGACCAATTGGCCAAAATAATTATTTATATTTTTATAATATTTTATGATATATTTTTATATAATTTCTTACAATTGTATTACATTTTATTTCAGTTATGCATTATTTATAATAATATCGCATACTTTCACAATAATTATATTTATTATACTATTTAGGTCAAAATAGTATTTTTATAATTTTATAATCATAATCTACTATTTTAAAGTATTTAATTCAATAAATGGCATTCTATATAGTTGTTAGCTATTTTGTAATTTATTTTTATTTAATTTTGTAGATTTCAAAATTCAACCCAAAGTAGACAAATATTCAAACCAAAAGTGTTCAAAACACCTCGCCCAACACCCTTGAGCCCAACTAGACGACCCAACCTACTAACTCTATCCAAACCCGGCCTTTACACGATACACTCGCCCCAACACCTCTTTTTATATTATAGCCGTTGGTCCTTCCCCTAACTCACCCCACCCCCAAACTGGAACCCCATTTCCTCATTTCAACCGCCTCTCAACCCTCTCTACTCCCCCCCCTATGTTAACCCTAGTTGTCTCAAACCTCCTCGGAATCCAGCTATACCATGGAATCCTTCCATGATCCACTTGCCTTATTTGTGTTTTGTCGCTCATTCACGCGTTTATGGTGTTACTTAGTACTTCCTCGATTTTGGCAAGTACTATCTTTAAACATCGAACCTCCCAATTTTTGCAAGTACTTGCACTCACAGGCCGATTTGCAATCAAGGAACCCTAACTAGGGTTAGAAATCCGATTTCTTTCCTTTAGCAGTCGTTTTACTAATTGCATGCAATTGTTTTTCCTTGTTTAAGTCTGATTGATTTTATTTCCTTGTTTGTTTTCCAAATCGAATACTATATAAACCCCTCCCCAATTTCCTTTAGAAGACTATAACCACTACTCTCTCTTACTCACACTCGTGTTATTTTGTATTTTGGGTCTCTAAGAACTTTTGTTATTTGATTTTGCTCTTGGCCCGCTGAAAGACAAGGCCGTTATGATATCGTTATGTAGTCGCCTCCGGCACTAGCACTACTTGGAGTCCTCGTGGCTCTTGTGAACTCTGAGTGCCGGAGAACTTGAGGTCTCCACTGCTCGTACTATTTCGCGTGCAATTACTATTGTGCTGTTGTTGGAATTTTGATTTTTCTCATTTACTCACTTCTTTGCAACTAGTCAGTACTCTTAATTATGCAGTTTAATTCTCCACTTGCTAATGTAAACCTATTCTTGATTATTTTCCTTACCTACGCACGTCTATGTGTATTCTATATGGCACTTCCATGTTGAAACCTTCAATGTAGAAACCAATCCTTAGACCTTTGGCATTCTAAACACATGAATTGCAGTCCCCTATCATGTTATATGTTGTTTAAATGTTCGTTGTTGTCTAAGTGAGTAGTGTAGATTTCTAACGACCCAACCAATCATTTTTCTTTTTAGATTCCCTTTTCCCTAATTAAGGCTCCACGTATATACGTTTACTATTTTATGACTTGCAAAGATGGCTGTTTGGTTTTGGGAGCGTTCAGATTGAAATCAGAATACTTAGTTCCTTAATAGTGGCCTAAGGTAGCCAAGTATCACTTCAACCAACATTTTGAGTTAACGGCCTCGATTATGATTTGATGGTCCCAATAGGTTAGTATGATGGTTTTGTACTTGGGCGCATATTCAGATCGAGTTTCGGGTGATCCAGGAGCGGTTCGACGCTTAATGTTGAATGTTTGCGCATTAAAGTCTTTCAAGCTCTTTACGTTTGGCTTGAAGTAGGCTTTGGTGTTATCGATGCCATTAGGTATCCTGAGTATAAGTATTGGTCTGTATGGTGATTTATGACTTGTACGCAAAATTTGAAATCATTCCGAGTTTTCTAAGTATGGTTCGGCGCGTTCGGAGCTAGTTGAAGAAATTTGAAGTTCATAGGTTGATTTATTTGGTTTTGGTGTGCGATTCTTAGTTTTGATGTTGTTTTATATGTTCCGAGGGTTCGAGCAGGTCTGTATTATGTTTTTGGACTTGTTGGTGTGGTTGGACGGGGTCCCGGGTGACTCGTGCGAGTTTCAAACCACCTAGAGCTAGGTTCACATTTCTGCAATTTGCTGTTCTGGTTTCCTTCTTCGCAAACGCGAAGGTCCCCTCACGTTCGCGATGAAGAATTTGGACAGGGAGTTTTGTTCTTCCTGTTCACGATAAAGAGTTCGCATTCGTGAATGTTTGAGGACCAAGATATTCGCGTTCACGAAGACCCTCTTACGTTCTCATAGAAGAATGTGGTCTGGGATGGGTAAGCTGCTATTACCCTTCGCGTCTGCAATGGGTTGATCGTGTTCGCGAAGCTCAGGTTGGTAAAGCCTTCGCGATCCCGAGTCTGTCCTCGCACTCGCGAAGAGGAAGTTCTGGGCGATGGCATCTTTTCCTTCGCGATCGCGAAGAAGGGTCAACTGGGCAGAATAAATTTTAAAGTAGGGATTTGGGCTTATTTTTCCCATTTCACATTGTGTTGGCAGAATTTGGAGGTTCTTGGAGGGGGATTTTCATCAAGCACTATAAGGTGAGTGATCTCTACCTAGTGTAAGTTAAACACACAGATTATGGGTAGATTTTAACATAAAAATTAGTAGAATTATGGGATTATGTTGAAAAACCTAGGCTTTGATAAAAATGGGATTAGACGACGAAAATGATAATGGAATTGAGTAGATATTATATATGTGTGTTCGTTAGGTTATGGGTAATGTTTATTTTCGAATAATTTTGAGATGCATTCATGGACCATGGGTGAATTTTAGGAATATTTCAAATCGGGTTAGGTAATTACCTAATAGTTAAATTATGAACTTTTGAGCATATATTGATTAGTATTCACGACCTTTGGTTAGTTTCAGATTTCTTGGCTCCAATTTGAGGTCCTTAGTGTGATTTTTGAATCGGGAAGAGCATGTGGAAGCGAGGTAAGTCTCTTGCCTAACCTTGTAAGAAGGAATTAACCCCGTAGGTGTTTAAATTGTTATTTTCTAATAATTTGTGGGTGCTACATATGCATGAGGTGACGAGAGTCCATACGTAGCTAAAAATCATGTTATATCCGGGTAGACATAGGACTTTATTATGCAATACTTATACTGTTTGAACTCAACTTGTTAGTTTAGTTACTTGTATTTAATAAATAAATCATGATTAAAGATTAATTTAGACCGAGCCTCATTACTTAGAGATTTGGCATAATGTTTAACCATTGATGGAAAAATTTATGTTCCTTTATGAATTTATATTGGGGGTTGTAAACATATGTTCTGTAGTCCGAAGAGTTTTTCTATTCCTGTGGATCGGACTGAACGCCTCGGCAATATTTATATATAATGATATGCATCCATGGATCGATCTGTACGACCTCGGTAGTGTATGTACATGATTGTTATGGATCAGGACGTACGACCTCAGCATAACTCGTGAGTGATGTCACTAGGAGTCCCATTATAGTCGATGTTTCCTTCATGACTTGAGAAATTATAATTACTTGTTGGCCCTTAGTTTTTGAAATTATCATGTGATATTTGGGGGCTTTTAACTTGTTATTTTTGTTATAGAATCACTTATTTAATGTCTCTTATTCCATTGTTACCGTTGTATCTCATGCCTTTTTATAATTCTTACATTTTGTATATGTTGACCACTAGTAATTACCGATGTTGACCCCTCATCAATACTTCTTCGAGGTTAGACTAGATACTTACTGGGTACACGTTATTTACGTAGTCATGGCGTTCATTCAGGCACGAATCTGCATTAGCTAGAGGCATAGTGATAGGCTGCTTCACATGCTCCGTTCTGCAACACCCCGAGCCTTCTCTTTTTTTACTTATTATTTATGTCTATTCTATTTCAGACAATAGTTGTAGGGTTTTTGTATATTCTACTAGATGCTCGTGCATTTTTGACATCGGGTTTTGGGTATTTCTTGTAGACGATCATGATTTTGTCTATTAATAATATTGCTTCACTCCCACTTTTTTTCCATGCCTTGTATCATTATGTCTTCATAATTGGTTTCCTTATTGAATAAGAATTCATGATTTCAAAAGTGATAAAGGGAATAATTAAATTTATAGTTCACCGCTGGCCTGCCTAACAACAACATTGGGCGCCATCACGACTTATAGTGGGAATTAGGTCGTGACATCTTGGTATCAGAGCACCGGGTTCACATAGGTCTTACAAGTCATGTGCGGGACTAATAGAGTCTTTGCGAATCGGTGTGGAGACGTCCATACTTATCTTCGAGAGGCTATAGGGTGTTAGGAAACTTCTCTTTCTTCATCTCCCATCATGCACTTGATGTTGTGCTAAGTGTCTTTCTCTCATTCTCTCATAGATGGTGAGAACGTGCACGGCAGATGCACTCGGCAGAATACGAGCTTCTCCCCCTATTGCTAGAGGCCGAGGAAGAGGTCGAGGGAGGGCTTCAGCTCCTATTAGAGGACGAGGGTGTCCTAGAGTTGCCCCTGTTGTACTACCAGCGAATCTAATGAAAGATCTTATCTTTGAGGAGAAGGATGAGGAACCTTCAGCTGAGTCGGCCCCGTCGAATTTCATGTCAACGCCGGGATTTCAGGGGGTCATGGGCCGTATGTTGCGGTTTATGGAATCTCTAATGCAGGCTGGTTTATTTCCAAGGGACCCAACCACATCTTATATGGGAGGGGTAGCATAGACTCCTATAGCTTAGGCTCCAGGGTACACTGCTGTCATATATTAGAACATATGTGCACTACCTGCGGGAGGGGCTCAGCCAGTTGCAGCGATTATACCGGAGCCTAGACCAGTGACCACCGTCGAGCAATAGAAGCAGTTGGATAGGTGGACCAGGCTACATTCTCATATCTTTGGCGGTGAGCGACACCAGGGCCCACATGACATTATTGATCGTTGCAGAGATAGACCGCACAATATGAGAGTATTGGAGTCCAACGGGGTGGACTTCATCACATTTTAGTTGGAGGGCAGGGCCCGTAGATGGTGGCAATACTATCTTTGTAGCAGACCAACAGGTTCACCTCCCTTGACTTGGGACCAGTTCACACACCTCTTATCAGATTCCACCCTCTCAGAGGGAAGAGCTCCGAGGTTAGTTCGAGCGGCTCCAGCAGGGTCAGATGTCTGCGATAGATTATGAGGTAAGATTCTCTAAGTTGTCTTACCATGCATTTATAATACTCCCCACGGATGCAAAAAGAGTGCGTAGGTTTATTGTGGGCTTGCATTATGGTATTCAAGTTACTATGGCCTAAGAGGTTAAGATGGAGACTCTTTATGAGCAGGTTATGGAGATAGCTCGGATGATCGAGGGTATCCGCATTCATGGTTGATTGTACACATGGGATAGAAGAGGCCTTGGCATTCAGGAGGATTTCGTGGTGCCCCGTCTAGGGGCAGAGATCAGTTCGTGGGGGGTCAGTCCAGCATGCCCACTTATTGAGCACCATCTCTTGCTCGGGGTGCACAAATGCGGTGCTAATTCAGTGCCATTCGAGAGAGTACCTACTGCCACCAGCAATTCCAGGTTCTTCTCATGGGTGTTCAGGTCACCAAGGCCAGACCCAGGGTCAAACATCTTCTACACCGAGAGGTTGATATGAGTGCAGTGTGCTTGGTCATATGAGGAGATTTTCCCCCCGGATTTTGGGCAAGGCAGTATAGTAGGATCATCAGCCCATGATCACCGCACCAGCTACCACACCAAGCGGGCTGGCTAGCTAGAGGTGGAGGGTATCTGGGTTGGGGTTGCTCTAGAGGTAGAGTCCAGCCAGCTGGCACTCTAGCTAGGTTCTATGCCTTTCCAGCTAGACCAAATGCAGTAGCCTTAGATGTTATGATCACATGTATTATTTCCATCTGTGGTAGAGATGCTTCCGTACTAGTTTATCCAAGGTCTACATATTCATATGTGTATTCTCTATATGCTCCTTATATGGATGTCTCTCGTGAGTCCTTGGGTGCTACTGTATATGTATCCATCCCAGTGGATGATTTTGTTATTGTGGATCGGGTTTACTAGTCATGTGTTGTGATTTTATGTGGCTATGCGACTAGAGCGAATCTTCTATTGCTTGAATTACCTACTTTGAGGTCATCCTGGGCATGAATTGGTTGTCTCCGTACCATGCCTTTCTTGCTTTACATGCCAAGATTGTTACCTTGGCGATGCCAGAGTTTCCTAGATTGGAGTGAAGGGGTTCATCTATCGGTATATATAGTCGGGTTATCTCTTTCTTGAAGGCTCGACATATGGTCGAGAAGGGTTGTTTGGCCTATCTAGCTTATGTTCGGAATACTCTTGTGAATACTCCCACGATTGGTTCAGTGCCTGGTGCGGGAGTTCTCCGATGTATTTCCTTTAAATCTGCCTGGCATGCCACCGGAGCGTGATATCGATTATAGTATTGGTTTGTCACCAAGTACTTAGCCTATCTCTATCCCCCCCATACAATATGGCTCCGATGGAGTTGAAGAGTTTAAGTAACAACTTGAGGTGTTTATTGCAAAGGGGTTCATCATGCCGAGTGTGTCGCCTTGGGGTGCACCTGTATTGTTTGTGTAGAAGAAGGATGGGAGTATGCGGATGTGCATTAACTATTGACAGTCGAACAAGGTAGCCATTAAGAATAAGTACCCGTTGCCGCACATTGATAATCTATTTGATCAGCTACAGGGTTCTAGGTGTTCTCTAAGATCAACTTGAGGTCTGGGTATCATTAGCTAAACATTCGTGCTTTAGATGTTTCGAAGGCGGCTTTTGAGTTCCTAGTGATGTCCTTTGGCTTGATTAAATCACTGACGACATTTACTGATTTGATGAATCAAGTTTTTAGGCATATCTTGACTCATTTGTCATTGTCTTCATCGATGATATATTGATCTACTAGTTGTGCTTCAGACCTTGCGGGAGTAGAAGCTGTATTCTAAGTTATCCAAGNCGGTGTGGTAAACCACCAGTGTGTTTTTGTTATTATATGTGGGTATAGTTTTTCTAAAAATGGCATTCCTAACAATATATCTTTTGTAGTGAATTCATAGTTGTATATTTCTTCTATAGTTAGTATTTTATCCCATATTTGCAATTTTACATTCTTAGCTCTATAGTTAATCATGCTTCCTTCGTTGTTAAATCCTGTTACTACTATAGGTGTTTTTAATTTTTCCCATTTATCTTCTGGTAAACAGTTATATTTACATATATTAGCTTCTGCTCCTGTATCTATCATTGGTGTATAATACCGATTGTAATATCCTTCTATTATGATTTTTGCAAGTATATATATTTTCATACTTCTGATCTTTTTATTATTATTCTTTTATCCTTATATGTTATGGTCAATTGTTTATCTCCTAAGCTGTATGGTTTTACCTTTTCTAACCATTTTATTCCTAATTTAATATTTTTATTTCCTTGGTAAATTTTAAACTGTATTGTTAGAGGTATTCCTCCTATTATTATTTCTTTTTCTGTTGTTTCTTCGTTTGTTATTAGCTCTTTTGGTAATTCTGGGCATATTTGTTCAGTGGTTATTATCTCAGTTTCTGCTACTAATTCTCTTGTAATGTAGTTTTCTTCTTGTCTTGTATTTATTAATATTAGATATTTTCTTTGTTCCATAATTCCTGTTATATAATAGTGGTATGATTTTAGAGAGCATGAACTATCGCGGCCAACTCCAAATCATGTACGGGGTAATTCTTCTCGCGGGGCTTCAGCTAACGTGAAGCATATGCAATAACTCGCCCTTTTTACATCAATACACAACCTAAGAAAATGCGTGAAGCATCACAATACATGGTATACATCGTTGAAGCATACGAAAACCCTAAAAACTCACCTCGCAATCATCATACCATTTGAACGGAGCTCCCTTCTGGGTCAATCTGATAAAAGTTGTTGCAATAGATGAGAATCCCTCCCCAAAATAGGTGATAATAACTTGCTAACCCCAAGAAACTCCCGGTCTCGATGGCAGTGGTAGGATGAGGAAAATTGTGAACTGCCTCGATCGTCTTGGGATCTATCTTAATACCCTCACATGATACAATCTAATGGGGTGTCCTGTGAGGTTTACATCAACCATCGCATCTTGCAGCATTTGTTTAAGCAGAGGGATCTTAATTTGAGGCAGTGCAAGTGTCTTGAGTTACACAAGGATCATGATATTACTATCCTATATCATCTGGGCAAGACGTATGTGGTTGCGGATTCCTTGGGTAGAAAGGTTGAGAGTATGGGTAGTTTGGCATTCATTTCAACAAAGGAGAGGCCATTGGCACTGGACATTTAGTCCCTGGTAACAAACTTGTGAGGTTGGATATTTCATAGCCCAGTTGAGTTTTGCATGTGTTATGGCTCAGTTTTCATTATTTTAGCGGATCAAGGCTCATCATTAAGATGATCTGCACTTGCTGGTTCTTAGAGAGACGGTACTACATGGTGGTGCCAAGGAGGTTACTGTCAGTGAGGATGGTGTTCTACGACTCCAGGGTCGCTTATGTGTTCCAAATGTTGTTGGCATAAGGAATACATTTCTATAGGAGGTACACAGTTCACGGTACTCTATTCATCCAGGTGCTACGAAGATGTATCGCGTCCTGAGGCAGCACTACTGGTGGCAGGAGGATGAAGAAGGAGATAGTTGAGTTTGTGGCAAGATGTCTAAATTGCCAGCAGGTTAAGTATGAGCAACAGAGGCCGGGTGGACTACTTCAGCAGATGGTTATAAAGTGAAAGTGGGAGCACATCACTATGGACTTCGCAGTTGGTTTGCCGCGGACGTTGACGAAATTTAATGCTATTTGGTTCATTGTCGATAGGGTGACCAAGTCGGCACACTTTATTCCACTTGTGACCATGTACTCTTTAGAGAGTTTGACCCAAATTTATATTCAGGAGATTGTCCGGTTGCATGATGTGCCTATTTCCATCAAATAAGGGCCCTTAGTTGACTTCACATCTCCAGAGAGCAGTACAAAGCGAGTTGGGTATCTGGGTATAGCTTGTCACCGACTTTCATTCATAGACCGATGGGCAGTTGGAGTGGATAGTTCAGATTCTGGAGGATATGCTCAAATCGTGTGTGATTCACTTCAGAGTGTAGTGGGATCGGTTCTCTCCTTAGGCCGAGTTTACTTATAAAAATAATTATCAGTCCAACATTAAGATGGCTCTGTTTGAGGCTTTATATGATCGGTGATGTCGTTCTCCCATTGGGTTGTTTGAGCCGGCCAGGTTAGGTTGTACAGTACTGATTTGGTAAATGATGCTTTAGATAAGGTAATTTGATTCAGGAGCGAGTTCGCACACAGTCCAGACAGAAGATTTACGTGTATCAGAAAGCACATGATCTATCATTCATGGTGGGTGAGAATGATCTCTTCAAGGCCTCGCCGATGAAGGATATCATGAGGTTTGGGAAGAAAGGCAAGATGAGTCCGAGGTTTATTGGCCCATCTAAGGTGTTGAGGCAATTGGGGAGGTTTCTTATGAGCTTTCTTTGCCTTCTAGTCTACCGGGAGTTCATCCGGTCTTCCATGTGTCTATGATCCAGAAGTACCATGCCGACAGGTCGCATGTGTTAGATTATATCACGATTCAGCTAGATGAGAGCTTGGGTGATGAGGAGGAGCCAATTGCCATTGTTAACAGGAAGCTTAGCCAGTTGAGGTCTAAGAAGATTTATACGGAAAAGGTCCAGCGGAGTGATCAACCAGTGAAGGAGGCAACTTGGGAGACCGAGGAGGATATGCAGAGCAAATATGCACACTTATATGGCACTCCAAGTATGATTCTAGACTCGTTCGAGGATGAATGTTTGTTTAAGAGGTGGATAATGTAATGAACCGATAGGTCATTTTTCTTTCTAGATCCTCGTTCCCCTAATGAATAATCCCCGTATGTGCTTTTACTATTTTATTACTTGTGGGGTTGGTTGGATTGGTTTTGGGAGGGTTCGGGTTGAAATCAGAACACTTAGTTCCTTAATAGTTTCCTAAGGTGGCCAAGTTTAACTTGACTTAACATTTTAAGTAAACGACATCGAAACTGGGATTTTATAGTACCAATAGGTTCGTATGATGATTATGGACTTGGGCACATGTTCGGATCGAGTTTCGAGTAATCAGGTAGCATTTCAGCGTTTAATTTTGAAAGTTGGCGCATTGAAGGCTTTCAAGCTCTTTAAGTTTGGTTTGAAGTAGAATTTGGTGTTATCAATGCCCATTTGAGATTCCAAGCCTTGGGATAGGTCCGTATGGTGATTTATGACTTGGACGCAAAATTTGGCATCATTCCGAGTTGTCTAAGTATGATTCGACGGGTTTAGAGCTAGTTGAAGAAGTTCGAAGTTCATAAGTTGATTAATTTGATTTTGGGGTGCGATTCTCAGTTTTGATATTGTTTTATATGTTCCAAGGGTTCAAGCAAGTTCGTATTATGTTTATGAAATTGTTAGTGTAGTTGGACGGGGTCCTGAGTGGCTCGTGTGAGTTTCGGACCACCTGGAGCTAGGTTAAAATTTCTGCAATTTGTTGTTCTAGTTTCCTTCTTTGCGAACGCAAAGGTCCCCTTGCGTTCTCGATGAAGGATTTGGGTAGGGGTGATTTGTGCTTTGCTTTCACGATCAAGATGTCGCACCCCGACCTTGGGGAGCACAACCGGCGCTCAACCAAGGTGTCCCGATCAAGCAAGCCTGCTAGATGCTTTTTACCCAACTTACCCATGAATAAAGAGAAGATATATTTCGATAATTAGACAATGGGAAGTTCATGTGTACAACACCAATTCATTACCATTAGCTATACCATTTATAAGTCTCCAAAATATTACATTACTCATTCATAGTTTAAAAGTTGAAATAGATGATACATATAGAACATCTTTAGCTTTACTTTCCCATAATCAAGGTGCAACCCACACTATGTCTACGAAGTCTCTAACAAAGACAAAATATTACAATGGTGGTGCTGGCAACAAGGCCCCAGCTATACCTCAAAATATAATACATGAGGAACAAAAGATACACGACCCCGAAATGAAGTTGGGCTCACCAAGTTAGCTGGGAAGAGGGTGTACCACTATCGCTGATCAATGCCGCCTGCTGTGGAACCACCTGCATCCATTAAAGATGCAGCGCCCCTGGAAAAAGGGACATTAGTACATATGGAATAGTACTAGTATGTAAGACTAAACACCCTCTCAATAGAACGAGTAACAATTCAAGGAGAAACAACCATATCATCGATGAAAGCCTCAAACAATACCAAAACATCAAGTTAGGAGCAAGATAAGTTTTCAAGTAAATTTCCATATTTTAGGTTGGAAGATCTATAGTACTGATATACCACTGTGACTTTAGCACGAAATCCCATCATGACCCGATCGGCTAGGCCGTCTCACCCAAAGACATCCAATCACAATCACAATCACCACCATGTACGTGGCATGACATCCGATCATGACCCGATCAGCTAGGACGCCTCACTACAATGGCGTGTGGATTGACATCACCCTCCACTAGAAATCATCTCATCCCAGTTAAGGGAAATAATCTCATTTCGTTTAAGGGGAATATTCTCAACATATCAGTTCGGGGATTTGCCCTTCAATCACTCCTACACCGGCACATGTAGTTTCAGGGTTAGGTTTCGACCTACCCTTCCCTGGTGACTAAAGATACTCCCAAAATGTTTATTATAAAAAGGATTTTCAGCTCATTTCATAACCTTTTACACATCTTTTCATTTCATTGGCACTAGTGGCCACAAATGTAATCTCATTCTTTGCACGTCGGTCGTATTTCATATTTTATACTCACCCTTTCACTTTAAAATATCATCATGGATTATCAACAACAAGGAATCTCTAATCACAACTTTTAGTACACAGATGAGCAAATAAGATTCTTAGGCACATTGAGTTTTCTTCCACAATTTGGTATAATAACTTGCAATTAAAACATGATTGAATTCATAATATTTCGACACATTGGTAATATTTGAATACATTCCCCAAGGATAACATAATTTGATAAGAGAGTTCGAAACACATTTTGAACATATATTTTTCAACACAGTTTTTTCTAAATAGTCAAATTTATAAAGAATAACTCGAGACATGGGAAATAAGAACTTGGCCCATCATACTTGAGACTTACGAGAACATCGTGGGATTCAATTCTAAGATAAAATTTTAGTCAACATACGTCGCTTTGAGCTTTTCTTAAATTACTACAATGTTCCAGAAATCCTAGAAACTTCAATCTATTTAGAGACATAATAAAATTGAAGCATAATTAGGAAGGCATTCGTGGTTTCAGCTCATTTAAGCATTTTATTAAGCAGTAGGTGTTCATTATGATTTCAAGGTTCTTCTGTGGCGGATTCCTTCACCCCATAATCCAATGTTTATCCTTTTGAACTCAACAACCTTCCCACAAACCTTGTTGGTACATACACTCGCATACCTAAGAATCACACTCTCCATTACCCATCTTCTAGCCCAAACTCGAAATTGAAGACTAGGTCTAGAACCTTACCACTTTAGAAGACAACTTGCAAGATTTCCTTGTGAATTCTCCAAGACTTGAGCAGGGATTGATGAACAAATAGCTTAGGGATTCCTTCTCTCTCTCTAGAACACTTTCCTCTCTCTAAAATAACAGCTTGAACCTTCTAAAATAACACCCAAGGTCGTTTTATAAAAATGGGATCGGGTTATAAAATTAAAAATAGACCCTCCAAACACAAATCTACGGTCGCAGAGTGCATCACAAATCAGGTCTGTGGCCCGCAAGGTGAACCGTGAAATGGTCCTCCAAAACTAGGCTGGCCTGGTCTAGTCTGCAACAGATCTACGGTCCGTAGATCCGTTATGCGGTCATATAATGCGCCGCAGAATCTTCCTCCGGAAATATTCATGCTTTTTTTGCGACTGATGTGCGGTCCGTGAAATGATTATGCAGCCGCATAATGGACCACATAATGGTCTTCAATATTGGCCCAAGTCCTGTGGCACTCTCCAACAAATCTGCGGCCCACAAAGAGATTTTGCGGCCGCATAGTGGACCGCACAAAATGCCATGTTCTGCAAAAATTCTCCTTCAACTCCCCGACGCACTGTACAACTCTAAAACTCATTAGCCTACCTGGGCACCACGAAACCCTGGGTTCTAGGTAAATGTTTTACGGGTCCTTACACAAGAGGTCGTGTTTGTGAAGGTTTGAGGCTCGAGATATTCGTGTTCACGAAGACCCTCTTGCGTTTGCAAAAGTTTGAGGCTCGAGGTCTTCGTGTTCACGAAGACCCTCTCGCATCTGCCTAGAAGAACGAGGCTTAGGAGGGGTTAGCTGATATTTCCCTTTGCGTTCGCAAAGGGTTGATCGTGTTGGTGAAGCTTAGGCTGGGCAAGCCTTCGCGATGCGAGTCTGTCCTCACATTCGCGAAGAGGAAATTCTTGGTGATGGCAGATTTGCTTTTTTGCGATTGCGAGTAAGATTCCACGATCGCGAAGAGGGGTCAACTGGCATAATCCATTTTAAAGTGGGGACTTAGGCTTATTTTTCCCATTTCTCATTGTGTTGGCCGAATTTGGAGCTTCTTGGAGGGGAATTTTCATCAAGCTATATAAGTGAAGTGATTTCTATATAATGTAAGTTAAACACATGTATTATGGGTAGATTTTAACATAGAAATTAGAACTCGTGCGTGATGTCACTAGGAGTCCGATTATACTCGATATTTCCTTCATGACTTGAGAAATTATTATTGCTTGCTGGCCCTTATTTGTTGAAATTAGCATGTGATATTTGGGGACTTTTAACTTGTTATTTTTGTTAAATAATCACTTATGTAGTGTCTCTTATTCCATCTTATTATTGTATCTCATGCCTTTTTATATTTCTTGCACTTTATATATGTTGACCACTAGTAAGTGTCGATGTCGACCCTTCGTCACTACTTATGTCTAAATGCCTTTCATGCTAAATTTGAATCCATCTAAGTTATATGCATGTAAGATCCTTTATGTCGTTTCATGAATCTGATGGGTTCTCAAGTGTGTTCTTGTCCTGATTATGTGTTCTCTCACACCTCTTAGATATCACATCGCAAAGTATTATTTAGATGATCCTAGTCTGGTTAGTTTGCAAACATTAATGGCCAAAATCTTCTGAGTGCAAATGTAAGTTTCTTGCCTAAGTTTGAACTCATCTAGAAAATATGCTTGCATTAGATTTCACTTGCATTCTTGGTACTTTTGTTAGATGTTGGTCATGATTGGTAAACAGAGTGAGGTTTTCTTATGAGTTTGGGCCTGATCTGTTGGGCCAAACTTGACATTGGATCCAAAATCGCACTGTCAACTTAATCTTGTGCACTTGTAGTTTGGTCCCCCAGTTTGCATGAAGTCTTAAGGTTGTTGAAGGCCCAAGAGTATGACTAGGTTATTTTTAGTATTCATATTGTGCTTGTAATATTTTTTATTGGTGGTAATAACTTAAAAGGACGAATAATGGGGGAAATAGTGAACTGGGCCTGGAGATAGCTTAACTCATACATGCTTGGGTAGATAAAGGTCCCCAAATCCTTAATTGCTACCTGTTGTTATAAATAATGCTTTAATTTCCTATGTGCTATCTGTTACTAGAGATCTTGCCTATAGAATTCATATTTTAAATCATGTTCTCATCTTCTACTTGTTTCATTTAGAAACCACGATTCTAGGGCTTTAATTAGAGTGGATTGATCACTGCATATATAATTTGCCTATGAGGTTTAATAAACCAATAATATCATCTAGTTAACATGCCTACTGGGTCTAGTTTGTGTTAATGTGTTCACTTATCTTTACCACTGCCTATAGATCATGTTCTCAAACTCTTACGCTTAGAAATCATGCCTATAGGACTACAATTAATGACATGTATTACTTGATTGCCTCACAATTTAACTCACATATACTCGCTATGACCTTAATCACGTAAAAATCCTGCTTATAGGACCTAATAATGAAATCCTGCATTTGTATTTCTTGCTATGACATTCTAGAGATCATGCCTATAAGATTAATACTCATATAGTTTATACCCCTCACTATTGTAACCGGTCACTTATAACTATCACCTAGAAATCTTGATTTAGCTTAAGCAAATTAATTCAATAGTGCAATTTAGCTTAGGAAAATTGTCCGGTATACCACCACGTTTAAAAATCATGCTCATAGGAAATAATCTGTTATACCACTCTACCATGCCAGTAGATTCAATTTCTCCACCTTTAAAATCAGTTTTAATTAGTAACAGTCCTAGCACCTATATATGAGTCTATATGGGAGGTAAATGTGAGCCCTTTACATGATAATTGTGTTCCTGGAAAGTCCTGTTTGCTTCACTTGTTTGTCACTTAGCTTTAGTTTTTTAGAAAACTTAGGTCGAGTCTAGAACCGCCCCTATAGTTGTCCAACACCTCCTCGACAATATAAATGGGACGGGTAGGCACACATAGGGTACGATTTAGAATTAAATTAGTGTGCTTTAGGTAAACAACTTAAAGATAGTATCGGGTAGCTGGAGATGATAGTCTATGCTCGCTGGATAATATGAGCAACCATTGCACATATGATTTCGAAGTATTATTTATGTTGTATAAGGTGATCCTTTAGGCTTAAAAATCCAGGACCCCCCCTCCCCCCTCCCCCCACTGTGTCTAATTATTCACGTATGTTCTACCCAAGCGTAGTAATTAGCATTCAGGATTCTTTTAAGTAGCTCTAAGGTTTGAAAATATTTGTAATCAAAAAGCTTTATCAATTAATATAAGTTGATTAATAAATCATTATGTTCCCAATTACATCTTTGTATTATCTTTGTGCTACTTCTTCGAATATCCTCTAAGTTAGTCGATTATTAGTAGATGAACTATATCCGGTAATTTGCTTTACTTAGAATGATTAGTAGCTTATTTGATCGCTTGTTCACTTAACTTAATGATGAATCAATTCGTACGTCCACTTAGGATAATTTATTTAATAACTTAATATTCCCACATAATTTAAAATTCGCCTGGGAACTATAGTTGTAGACCTCAAAGAATACCTAACATCTTCTTTTCGAGGTAATTTGAGACGTTGACTAACTAAAACAACGTTGTTCGCAAATAGGTTCTCAAGCGCACCTTAAAATTGTTAGGTGAGTACTCTTCTCTTTTAAATACCCATTTAAAAAAAGTTGTCACATGTCAAAACCCGCTTTCATACGAAAATGGAGCGCGACAGCATAACGACTCTGCTGGAATACTTAGGCTCTTATTATAATAGATTTTTTTACTTGTGTGTGATTGTTAATTGAGTTGTTTTATTTGACTTATTTCATGCACCTCCCTTTCCCCGCCCCTTTACTTGCTCGAAGTTGTTATACCATGAACTTTCCTTTCCCCTCTCCTTTATTTGTTTTACTGTTAAATCATTTTTTTTTAATTTTATGATTATTTGAAAAACATGCTACTATTTTCCTTTTACTTTCTTTTCCCTTTCTCCCTCTGACTATTAAATAGTGTCTTTATATGTTTCTTCATCATGTAAAATTACTTGGCTTTGTGTTATCGCTTTTTCATATGCATGCTTTCAACATCATATTCCGCTCGTGCCTATTATAAATATAGTGGCGCTTGATGAGTGTTCACACTTTCCAAAAAATACCCTTTTAAACTGGGAAAGGCTTATTAACAGAAGGCTAGTCGATCAACGGTACAGTTGATGGTTCCGTGTCTTCCCTTCTCAAGTTGTCATCTTGGGAGTATCGGTTAGACCTTCAGAAATCCACTCTATACAAAACACTGCATACATCATGATAAACCCATGGTGGATAAATACCCTTGGCGTATTAAATCTATTTAGATAAACTTTATAAAAAATATAAAGGGATTTTTACAATCCCAAGAGATACTCTCATACTAGGTGTATTACTTGGAGAAGATGTGCCAACATGTTGACTATTATTGCTTAACTAATAAAATTAGGAGGGGTAGAGCTAAAAAATTTCAATGCAGGAAAATGAAGCACGACATCCCTAGGTTCGGTATGATCCAAAGCACTCCTTCCAAGCTAATAAACTGGTGGAACGACTTCCCTCACTGTGAGAAATCATGTGATGAGAGGTTTTGCTAGAATCCCTTGGGATAGTCCCGGTCTACTAGTACCAGAAAACCGTACAACTTGCAGTTTCCTGATAACGATCGGGATCGAAAACAACGATGAACTAAGTTGCTTGAAGAAGTCCTACGTCTCTTTGATTTTCTGTATGAACGGTATGGGAACAACAAGTCATATCGGTTGTTTCATGAAGAATTGACCATTACTTCTATTGGATGGATCCATCGTAGGATTTATGCTTTCATTGTATGTTTTTTAGGATGTTAATATTCCCGATGCAAGGGGAAAAGATCCATATCCGACTAGCCATGGTAGCCAGGACCATGATGGAAGGGATCGAGGGACAAGCCTAAACTATTGTCCTTATGATATTAGTAGGAATATACCAAGCCCTAGACCGATGCAAGTATGGGACGGGTTACAATGAAGGGAGCAAAATTTTGTTGCAAGTATGGCTGATAGAACACCTCCAGAAAGACGATCGCCGCTAGGAATTTCTTCGCAGACTGTTGAATGATTACATTTCCAGCCATCATCCAAAGAAGATAACTTTTGCACCAGAGATATTCGCAAGGCCCACTGATGCTAAATGATGGGCAAACCTTGACCGAGGAACAAGTACAGTGGATGTTCGAATGATTTCCAAGAAAGTATCTTATTGTACGGTCCAAAAAGACTGCTCATCTGGTGCTGATAGGGTTACAAGATTTACCATTATGCTCCAACGAGTGTAATAAGGCAAGCTAGAAGGAAGCAGGCCATACCATAAATATCTAAGATGACACAATAAAAGAACGACTTCAAATAGGATGCCATACCCTTTATGTTTGAAGCTTAACACATCTGGAATCAGAAATCCATCGTTGGGGAAGAAACCATAGAGCCCGATAGATATCATGTTGGGCACATGTATTACTATCTTCCGTGGCTAGAAGATGACATAATTGGGGATATAAAAATAGGTATCAAGCTGAAGGGAAGGATCATAGACGAAAAGACCGAGGCCCCAGTGAAATATAAAAGTCTGTGAAATAGGGTTTTTGAATCAAAAGCCAAGCACAGGGAGCAACACAAGACGGACATGGAAGCTATATGATAATTGAGAGAGATAGAAAACAAATCAACATAGAGGTTGGGGTATGTGGAGCACAGATTGATGTAGTAAAAGGAAGATGAGGAAGGGACTTTAGGACTGCCAGGGTATGGGATATGATGAGGGTGGAAAGCTGGAAATGGCTTACTTGTTGATTGACATGCACAAACTTGGGAACATAATCGAAGGAGCGAAGAAGGCAAAACACGGAGAAGGGCCATCCAAGACCAAGTAAAAATGGGGCCTTTTCTTTTATATAGTGAAACTTCAAAATCATTTTATACTTAGCATTATATTTTGTTTTAGAATTGATGTAATAAGATCTTGATCCACTAGTGATTCTATTTCCTTATTTTTGTTTTAGTAATAGAATGATTTGATTTATTTTGAAACATGTTGGCACAAATTTCTCCAAGTTTATCTATCAGCTTAGGACTATCTTGGGCACAACGAGGTCCCAAATTAGGGCACAATTGTTTAAATTTCTTATGTGGTATATGTTTAAATACCGAGACATTCTTTTCTCATTTCTACCTTACTAACTTGGCAAATTTTATTTTTCTTTCCTTTGATTGTTCGCATTCCAAAAGGTTGATTCATGCACTATGGCAATATCAACATACCATATAAGATCCAAATGTCCTCTGCCTCCCTCTCCTATCAGCATCAAAGGTAAAGGTAAAGGGAAAATAGGTTACTTGAGTGGAAATGGGGAACACGACGCTCCTTTGGTAGAAAATGTAGAAACGTATGATGGGAGATGCACACCAGGTGTAATGACCCGACCAATTGTTTATGTATTTTAGTCCCATTCCCCCTTTTGAAGCTTTCCATGCCTGGACTTCGGTTTGGTTTTGGGGGAGTTTTGGATGAAATTAGGATACTTAGTCCCTTAGTTGGAGGCTTAAGTTGTAAGAGTTGACCGAAGTTTTAATTTTGTGTAGACGACCCGAGAATGATATTTTTATGGTTTGAATAAATTTGTATGGTAATTTTGGACTTAGGTATATGCCTGGATTTGGAGGTCCGTAGGTAGTTTTGGTTCGATTTGGTGAAAGTTGGAAAGTTGAAGGTTTGGAAGGCTGATAGGTTTGACCGAGAGTTGACTTTATTGATATCGGGTTCAGATTATTTTTCCAAAAGTTGGAATAGGTCCATTGTGTCTTTTGGAACTTGCATGAAAAATTTGAGGTCATTCCGAGTTGCTTAGGAATGTTTGGTGTATGTTTTGAATTTGAAAATATGGATTAGTTTCTTAGGCTTGAATTGAGGTGTGATTCATGATTTATGTATTGTTTTGTGTGATTTGAGGCCTTGATAGGTCCATATTATATTTTGGGATTGGTTGGTGTGATTTTATGGGGTCCCAGGGGCCTCGGGTAAGTTTCAGATGGGTTTAAGATTTTTTCCCCTTAATTTGGATTGGTTGGTATATATTCTAGTTTCCTTCATCGAGATTGCGACAAGGTAGTCACATTCGCAGAGTGTATTTTGGTGTCAGGAGAGGTTTGTTCTTTGCGTTCTCATAGAAGACGTCACATTTGCGGAGCTTGAGAGGCAGTGTTCTTCACATTCGCATAAGAATGGTCGTGTTCGTGTAGAGGACGGCCGACTAGGTGATTCAAATGTGTTTTTCTTCGCATTAGCGTGCATGCAACTACATTTGCATAGACCCAACATACATGAGAATCGCATTTGCGAGGATGGCCCCGTGTTCATGTAATAGGGTCTGTAGCTAGGCACGGAAATGGACTTTGCGATCGTGAAATAGGTTTCGCGATCGCGATATATATATCTGGGCAAGATCACTTAAGTACTCTATTTTGAAGGGTTTGGTTATTTTATTACATTTTAAGATATGGAGCTTGAATTTGGGCGATTCTGGAGGGGATTTTCACGAAATTGGGGCAAGTATTTTCTACTGGGATTTATTTATTATTCATGATTCCAACCTTGATTTTAATAATTGATTGATGAATCTAAGTGCAGAATTAAGAGTTTTAGTAAAAACTTTTCTAAAGTAAAAATTGATGATTTGATGGTCGATTTGAGGTCAGATATGGATAAAATACATATATTTGGACTCATATTGGAATGAGTATTAGGAATTTATGATTTTAATCAGGTTCCGAGATGCGAGTCCGGGGTTGAATTTTTAGGTTGAGTTTGTATAATTGAACCAAGATTTTAACATTATCGTTTGGGCTTATTTTGTATGACTTTTTTGATATTATTAAGTTGTTTTGGCTAGATTCGAGCCGTCCAGAGGTTTATTCACACAGGAAGGGCTTCTTAGAGTATTTTCTTAGATTGTTTGAGGTAAGTATCTTGCCTAAATTTTTGTGAGGGAATTACCCCTTAGGATTTGGTCTAATTTGCATTATTTGTACTATGTGAAGAGACGCGTACATGAGGTGACGAGTGTGTACACGGGCGTATGTGTGGTTTATGACCGGATTAGACCTTAGGCTATTAATAGTCCTTGAATTTGGGGTTGTTTTCTATATGAACATGCTTATTGTTTATTACACGCACCTTTATCCTATTTTTATGTTATTTTGCATCTTGTTGTTGAGCCATGAGCTATATGTTGATGTGAATTTGAGATATTGTTGCTTTTTGTGATATTGTGGCACAATATGGGCTTGTTGCGCGGGTTGATTTTTTTTTTGTGGAGTATAAGGGTGGCGAGATGTGCATGTTGCTGCATATGAGTGGTGTTTATTAATGCGCATGCATCGAGATAAAGGAGGCATAGGCGCATGTAGCTATATAAGGGGAAATATTTCATTGTGAAGCTCATGCGGGGACAAAAGGGTGGCTTGTTGATAATGTTATATGGTATTTCAGGGTGATTATTAATATTATTCATGGGTTGGAGGGGGTTGATATTTTGAACATATCCTTGTTTTCCTTAAATGACTTCACTTTGTGTTTTATTGAGTTGTTGGTCGATTTTTTCTTGTTATTACATGTCCCACTCTTGGTTGATATTTAATTTGTTATGTTTTCCGTTGTCATTTTTATATCGATATCTTGCATATGTTATTTGACTAGTGAGCATCTGGACTTGAAACTCCTCACCACTCTACCGAGGTTAGTCTTGATACTTACTGGGTACCGACTGTGGTGTATTCAGACTATGATTCTGCACATTCTTTGTGCAGATCCAGGTATCTCAGATTGTGCTGGTTGTTAGAGAGTGGTGCCGGGATTTTGGAGACATCAAGGTATACATGATATTCCGCTTTCAGGCCTCGAAGTCACCCTCTTTAGTTGATTTATTATTGTTTATGTATTCCAGACAATGATGTATATTTTTAGACTTATTATGTACCCCTTGTAGAGCTTATGACTCGATATTATCGGGTTTCGAGATTTTGACTATTGTATTCACTTTATGGATATGCTATGACATGTTTTAGCTTTTATTTAATACTTAAGTTTTTATATTCTGTTTGATCTCATCAAGTGAGAGGCTTACCTAGTTTTAAAAACTAGGTGCCATCATGAACCTTACGGTGGGGTTTTAGGCCATGACAAGTTGGCAGAACAAGTTGGTTTTGTGCTTAGAACAAAAGATTCTGGAATTGCGAACTGAGTGACAGCAGATCCGCAACCTCGCCAACTTTTCCCTCACCCTAAACGTCCCAGACATCAGCCACCAGAACTCTACTACCTAGAACCTACCACAACCTCAAAACCCACATTAACAAGCTCCACAAAATCCTCCTGCCACTCAATAGTACCAAAACCCCATACCTCCACAAAATTTGAATCCTCCACCCCTAACCATCTCTACACAACTCCATACCCACAAACCGCCACTTACCCCTCTTCTTAAAGTGCACCACAAGATACCCATGTTCCACCACAAGCATCCATCAATGATCACCCATATCCCCAATTCTCTGGCACCCACCAGAGCAACCCCATATACGTGGAAACCTTTCCATATACACCCCAACAAACCCTATATACACTTGAACCCACTAAGAAGGACCTGCTCATTAAGAACATGCCCGAGGAATTGAAGAAGCTATTTGGAAGTGTCTAGAGTGTCGAAAGAGGAAAAGGTATTAAAGGCCTAAATTACAAAGATTTATGCATTCAACCTAATGTCGAACTACCCTAGGTTACAAACCTCTAAAGTTTGAGATGTTTGATGGTACCAGTGATCCCAAAGCACACTTCAAAACTTATTGCGACAATCTCGTAGACGTGGGGAAAAATGAGAAAATTTGCATAAAGCTGTTTATGCAAAGTCTTACAGGAGATACTTTGGCATGGTATATCGGTTAGAACCCGAAGAAGTGGTTGAGCTAGGTGAGTATAGCGTCAGACTTCATGGACAGGTGTAGGCTTAACACAGAGAATGCACCAAATGTGTTCTACATTCAAAACCTCAAGAAAAAACCCACGAAAAGTTAAGGCTACAACTAGTGGAAGAATAGATGAAGAATTTCTTCATGAGAACTTAGGACCCACAATACTATGAGAGGTTAATGGTCATAGAAAACCATAAATTTTCTGTCATCATCAAGTTGGGAGAAAGGATTTAAAAAAGTATCAAGAATGGTATGGTCACCAATTTCGATGCTTTGTAAGCTACTAACAAAGCTTTACAGTACGGAGGAATCTCGAAGAGGAAATAAGTGGGTGTCGTGATGGTAGCCTAAGGACCAAAATCTCCACTCATCTATCAAACACCCATGCCAGTATATCATCCCTCATCCTCAAAATACTACTATCCTGCTACCACCTACAATACCTATAACACCTATCCAACATACTATGTCTCATCTCCACCTGCCCAACAAAAATACCCTAAACCCCGAGCGAGCTTTGACTGCAGACTACCCAGGAAATATACCCTTATCATGGAACCTATAGGCCAACTGTATAAGAGGTAGAAAGCTTCCAGCCACATCACCCGTATCGCTGCGGTAGTAATCGAAAGCTCAACCTAGTGGATCAACCCCAACAAAACTTATGCCTTTTACTTTGGCATCAAAGGGCAGACCATTGAAGAATGTCGCATGATGAAGGATAAGAATCAAACACTGATTGATACCAAGGTGATCCAACTGAAAGAGCCTACACAAAATTTCCATAACAAACCCTTCCCAACCATAGAGGTGGTACCAAGAAGGATCCATTGGTTTTATTCGGGACAGAGACACTACGGTGGCATCCCATGTAGTGCCCTTGCGGGTTGTGGTGCAAGCCAAGGCACCATTTGAAGTCGAAGTGGCCATATATAGGCCACCGTTCACTGTGTTGGTAGCTTCGTTACCTGCTTATCATCCTAAAGTTGTGCCATGAGACTATGTGGCTGAAGCCAGAATAAAACGAAAGGTTAAGGTAGAAGAAGCAGGTGATGCTCATGGAATGACTAGAACAGGAATAGTGTACACACCATATAATCTTTCCCAAGGAGGGTTAAGTAAGTAAACTGCACCAAAGCCACATGTTGTGGAAATCGGTAATGATGACTTGTTAAGGAAAGTACATGCCAAGGAATATTTTGTTGTTGATCATCTTAAAAAGACCTCTTCCCAGACATCCATTGTATCACTGTTGTAGAATTAAAACGCCACAAGAATGACTTGATGAAGGTATTGAGTGGTGCTTATGTACCCGCTGGCATCAATAACGGAGAGATGGCGAACATGGTGGTACGAATACTGAAACACATAGCATCACTTTCCACAAGGACGAGTTGCCACCAGAAAGTTTGAGTCATAATCGTGCATTACACATTAACGTACAATATGAAGACAAGTTCACTGATATGGTTTTGATTGATGGAGGTTCAAGTTTGAATATATGTCCTTCGACTACTTTAAGAAGACAAGGCATACATATACCTGAAATAAGACAAGGGAACATGAACATGAAAGCGTTTGACGGGTCAGAGGGTGTAATGACCCGGCCGGTCATTTTGAGAGTTATAGCCCCGATCCCCTGTTTCTACTTCCCCCATATATCTTTCTACTTATTCGACTTGTAGGAGGTCTTTGTTGTGGTTTCAAAGTGTTTTGGGACACTTAGTCCCTAAAATGGAAGCTTAAGTCTTAGGATTTTAACAATAGTCAAAATTGTGTGAAGACGACCCCAAAATGGAGTTTTGTCAGTTTTGTTAACTCTCTTAGGTGATTTAGGACTTAGGGGCATGTCCGGATTATGTTTTGGAGGTCTGTAGCTTATTTAGGCTTGAAATGGCAGAAGTCAAATTTTAGGAGATTTTGGCCGAAAGTGGACTTTTTGATATTGGGATGCGATTTTGATTCTGGAAGTTGGAGTAGGTCCGTAATGTTTTATATGACTTGTGTGAAAAATTTGGGGTCAATCGGACGTGGTTTAATAAGTTTCGGCATCGGTTGTAGAAATTTGAAGTTTCAAGTTCATTAAGTTTGAATCGGAGAGTGATTTGTGTTTTAGCATTGTCTTATGTGAGTCGAAGGCTCGAATAAGTTTGTATGGTGTTTTAGGACTGGTTGGTATGTTTGGTTGGGGTCCCGGGGGCCTCGGCTGTGTTTCAGATGTTTAACGGATTTAATTTGGACTTAGGCAATTGCTGAAGATTTGCTGGTTTCTAGTGTTCGCACCTGCGGAGGAGAGACCACAGGTGCGAACTCGCATGTGTAGAGGGTAGCTCACAAATGTAGCCTTGGTCTGGGTAGTCAGTGGTCGCAGATGCGACAAAGTGATTTCATAACTGGAGCCCTCATGGGGAGAAACGATCGCAGAAGCGAAGACCGAGATGGGGAGGTTATCATAGAAGCGGACAAGGGTCTACAGGTGCGCACATGCTGGTGCGGCCAGCTGATCGCAGAAGAGGACTCTTGGCTTTGAGTGGAATCCGCACCTGCAACGGAATTTCTGCAGGTGTGGCGTCGCAGATGCGACAGTAGGTCTGCAGATATGGAATCGCTGGGCAGAAAAGATCAAGTTCGAGGGTTTGATTCCCATTTTCAATTTTGGGAGTTGAGAGCTTGGTGTGAGGTGACTTTTCGAGGTTTTTCAAGGAAATTGTTGGGGTAAGTGATTCTATCCCGGATTGGACTATATTTCATGAATCTATTGCTATTTTAATTATCTAATTAGGGATTTGAGTTGGAAATTTGGAGGAAAATGGTAGAAACTTCCTAGACTCAAATTATGAGTTTTGAAAGGTGATTTGAGGCCGGATTCGAGTAATTCTTGTATGGTTGGACTCATGAGTGAATGGATGTTCATATTTTGTGACTTTTATCCGATTTCGAGATGTGGGCCCGAGAAGGCTTTTATGGGCGATTTCCGAATTTCTTGCTTTAGCTTAGATTTCATTAATTAGATTAGTTTATTATAGATATATTTATGGTATGTAATTGATTTTGGCTAGATTTGGGCCATTCGAAGTCAAATATTCGTGGAAAAAGCATTACTACCGATTGATTGAGCTTGGTTCGAGGTAAGTGGCTTACCTAACCTTGTGTGGGGGAAATCCCCTTAGGATTTGGTACTGTTATGATATGTGAGCACTGTGTACGCGAGGTGACGAATGCGCACACGGGCTATTTTTTTGAAAAACCTGATTTTTACTGAGTAATACATGTTTTCATCCTAATTGAGTATACTAGCATGTGTAGTTATCCTGTAGACTAGAATAACATGTCTACATGTCTTAATTGCTTATCTGAACTCTTTGCAGCATGCTTGGTGGGTTCTTGCTTCTTTTCTTGACTTGTACTTAGTCTAAACTGTAGTTTTTCTTGCTGTAACTATTATCTTCATTTGTTTGAGATGCATCTTTATCTTTGGGACTACAGGACGGTATCTAGGGAGATCCCCCTGCACATTTACTTTTTATACTACGAGGCGTTACCTCAACAGTTCTCCCTACACATTTACTTTTGAGACTACGAGGCGGTACCTCGAGAGTTCTCCCTGCATATTTATTTTGGGACTATGAGATGGTATCTTCGGAGATTCCCCGTTGTTTAACCTGTGTGTTGTACTATCGTTTGCTGTGTTTCCTTTGTTAAATTCTAGTATATTATTATACTGTATATTTCCTGCCTTATTTATTATTGACCAGTGGGCCTGACCTGACCTCGTCACTACTCGACCGAGGTTCGGCTTGGCACTTACTTGGTACCATTGTGGTGTACTCATGCTACTCTTTGACACATGTTTTCGTGTGCAGATCCTGGTACATCATTCCAACCTTGCTATTAATTGTGCACATGCTACTGTTACGAAGACTTCAAGGTACATCTATTGCGTCCGCAGGCCTAGGAGTCCCCCTCTATCTCTTTGTGTAGTTCTTCTCCTACTAATTCTAAATACTGATGTATAGAATAATTAGTAAATTCTTGGAATTTTGTGACTTATGATGTTCCGGATCTTGGGATAACTCTGTATGTTAGTGGTTTAGATTTATGTTTTCATTTTCGTTGTTATTCTGCAAATGTTAGGCTTACCTAGTCGTAGAGACTAGGTGCCGTCGTGACCTCTCACAGAGGGAAAATTGGGTCGTGATAGAGAGCTAAAATCGAGGAAATCAATTTGACTTTGAAGATTGTCCAACTATGTTTGATGTTGAGCTCCAAGTACTAGACATCTCTACCATATACAACCTGCTGCTAAAATGAACATGGATACATATGGCGGGGCAGACGCTTCTACTCTACATCAGGCTATGAAATTCGAGTAGGATCACCAGGAGGTGGTCGTTTGTGGAGATAGTAATAATCCCATTTATACCAATCAAACCGTACCAACATTTGAGGGCAAAAAAAGTTAGGAGGTGAGACGTTCCACAACATTGAATGGGTGAACACTGTTGAGAAGGGACGATAGTGGAGTGAATGTATTAAGCATGTTTCTTTGGATGGGATATGAGCCAGGCCGAGGTCTCAACCCCAAGCTTCAGGGGATAATAGAACTAATACAAGTACGATATCAGAACACCACATTCAGTCTTAGGTATGACAGCACCCACGAATATCAGGCTTGGTCAACTCCATGGAACAATTTCTACTATCCAGTGCCCAAAACCATACAACTATTGTATCAAACATTCTACAAGGCTAATGTGATTTGGAGTTTCGAAGAAGATGAGATTCTATCTAAGAAGTTTAGTCCTAAACAATGAAGACATGGAGTGCAACGTGATTTTGGGAGAAGAGGTGGAGGATTTCACCATCCAGATGGTAGGAGATGGATGTGTCTAGTGAATTGGACTGCTACACCGGATTTCTGTTTTGGAATAAGTACTCGAGACATCAAGTTATGCATGTTTGACACAATTTGAGTTTTAATTAACGTATTATTTCCCTTTAGTTTATTTATATTATCATCTTTCCATTTTCAGCATAATAATTTCATACCCACGTTGAATCTACAATTGTAACACGTAATAAGACAATGCAACACAATAAGAGTGATTCAAAGGAATGGATAATGACTTAATACTGATGAAATCATCAGGGAAGTAAAGGATTTTGAAAAAAAAACCAAGTCGAATTTAGAGGAAATCAATGCGGTTAATTTGGGGGACTTTGAATAGTCAAAGAGATCTGCATTAGTATCCACCTATCTCCGCCGGATAAAGAAGAGTACATCAAATTTTTTAATGAAGATGAGGACATTTTTCTCTGGTCCTATGACGATATGACAAGGCTGAGCACATCCATAGTGGCCCATAAACTACGTACCAAGCCAATGCATCCACCAGTGAAGGAAAAACTTAGTAAATGCAAGACATACATGAGTTTGAAAATAAAAGAGGAGATTACCAAATAGATCAACACCAAAGTTCTTAGAGTGGTCGAGTATTCGACTTGGATAGCCAACACCGTACGTGTACCAAAGAATGATGGAAAGGTCAGGGTATGAATATACTACTAGGATCTGAACAAAGCAAGTCCTAATGATGATTTCCGACTGACAAACATACATATCTTGATCGATAAATGCGATAAACATGAACTCTAGTTCTTTGTTGATTGTTTCGCATGATATCACCAGATCCAGATGGATGAAGGGGACGGGGAGAAAACTTTAGTCATCACTCCATGGGGTGTGTATTGCTATAATATTATGTCGTTTGGTTTAAATAACACCGAAGGTACTTATATGAGGTCTTTGACTATCCTGTTCCATGATATGTCCATAAGGAGATTGAGGTTATGTGGATGACATTATCATCAAATTCAAAAAGAGTTCAGATCACATAGCAGATTTGGGAATATTTTTTGACTGCCTATGGAAGTACAACTTGAAGTTAAACCCCGTAAAATGTGCCTTAGGGATCCCTACTGGGGAACTATTGGGTTTCATCGTTAGCCGCTGACGGATCAAGTTAGATCCATCAAAAATCAAAGCCATCCAAAATTTGCTGCCACCTAAGAACAAGAAAGATGTGATGAGTTTCTTGGGGGTGTCTTTTTTATATCATTAGTTTCATAGACCAATCGACTGTAATATGTGAACTGATCTTCAAGATGTTGAGAAAAGATGTCGCGAAATGTTGGACCGATGAATGTAAAAATCCTTTGAAAAAATCAAGGAGTATCTATTCAAACCTCATGTGTTGGCCCCACCAGAGCCCGGGAGACCCTGCTGCTATATTTGTCCATGTTGGATGGAGCATCCTGATACGTCTTGGGACAATACACGACGAGACTGGAAGAAAAGAGCAAGCCATATAATATCTGAGTAAGAAGTTCACACCCTTTGAAGCTAGGTATTCCCAAAATCTAAGACATTATTTCTGTGCATACACTACACACCTAATATCGAGAATGGACCCCTCAAGTTGTATTATTCAGAAACCTATGCCCATATGCAATTTTGCGAAGTGTCAAATTCTGATGGATGAGTTCCATATCATCTAGGTGACTCAAATGACAGTCAAGGGGCAGGCATTGGTTGATCATCTGGCAGAAAACCTCGTGGATGGAGAATATGAACCATTGGAGACATATTTTCCCAATGAAAAGGTATCATTCATAGGGGAGATATCACAAAACTTTATGATGGGTGGAGATTGTTTTTAATGGAGCTGCAACCTTCAAATTAGTAGGCATCGGGTTTGTCTATGTATCGGAAACCGGACAATACTATATGATATCCGCCAAGCTTAAATTCCTATGCACTAACAATATGACGGAACATGAATCTTGCCTCCTGGGACTCAGACTAGCCATTGACATGAACATCCACGAATTACCAGATCAGAGATTCAGATCTATTGATACACCAGGTACTCAGAGAATGGGCCACTAAGAATACCATGATACTACCATACATGCATTGTGCAAGGATTGAGTAATAGATTTGCAAAGATCGAATTTAATCTTGTTCCCCGGATTGAAAACGAGTTTGCAGACGCGTTGGCCACATTGTCATCCATGATACAATATTCAGATAAGAATTATATTGACCTTCTCCCAATAAAGATTCACAAGTAGGAGACTGACTTTATCAAGTATTTGCAGAAGTGAACACCAGTGCCAGGCACATGCCGACATGATAAGGCTCCACCTAATGAGCTCAAACTGATGAGTTCATCATGTCCTTTTTCCGTTTGAGGCATGGATTTCATTGGCCTAATTGATCCATCCACCTCTAAAAGATGTACATTTATCCCGGTAGCCATTGGATACTTTACCAAATGAGCTGAAGCTGCCTCCTACAAAGTCGTGACAAAGAAAGACATATTGTCTGCTGGTTCGGGGTTCCCGAGTCGATTATCAATGACAATGCTGCCAACATCAACAGTGATCTCATGGAAGACATATGCAAAACATTCAAGATCAAGCACCGCAACTCTACCGCATACATGCCTCAGATGAATTGAGTTGTAAAAGCCACCAACAAGAATATTAAAATGATACTAAGGAAGATGATATACAACTACAAGCATTGGCATGAGAAGCTACCATTTTCTTTTCTTGGATATCACACCACGATCAGAACATCAGCTTGGGAAACCCCTTATCTACTGGTTTATGGCATTGAAGTTGTTATAGCCGCTGAGATAGAAATATCTTCCTTATGGATCATACAAGAAGCCAAGCTAAGTGATGCATAATGGGTACATAATCAATATGATCAGTTCGCTCTCATTAACGTAAAAAGAATGAATGCAATGTGCCATGGTCATCTTTACCAGAATAGAATAGCAAAGGCTTTTAATAAGAAGGTAAGACCCAGGCAGTTCACACTTGGGCAACTAGTTCTGAAGTGAATCTTCCCATATCAGGTTAAGGTAAAGCGTAAAGTCTTACCATATTGGCAGGGTCCTTACATGGTTCATCGAGTGCAGACAGGAGAAGCACACATACTAGCAAAAATTGATGGAGAGATATGGCTAAAGCAATCAATTCAGATATCATCAAAAGATATTATGTCTAAAATTGTACTCGCATTTTCTTCTTGATGTAACATGAACTATGCTGGACCCGATTCTTTCTTAAGAGGGGATACGTAGGAAGCCCTGTGGGTTCGGTCACATTAAAATATAATTTATATTTCCCTCCATGATCAAGAATTAGGGCAAGTTTTGAATTTCATCATATCCAATATTGTCGCACCAAGAGTCGCCAGTTGAGTATTATGAAGAAGTATATCAAAGTCGATCCGTAAGAACTGGGGCATAATTCAAATTTTTAGGGAGTCCTCACAATTTTATACAGGATAAGGACATTACAATATTTCAAAATGTGTCATGGTTCATGATTCGACAGAATACAATCTTTTTTTATGCATCATCACACATTTTAATAACTGTATTCCCTCTATTTTGGTAAGTACAAATGATACATATTTTCAAACTCAAATTTTTTTAATAGAAAAATATTACCTAGGCTAGCTCAAGAGCACGGAAATACCAAGAGCTAGAATCAAGGGTGAAAGAAGAAAAGAACGAATCAACTTTCCCCTCAACTTACAATATTTCTTTGTGCACTGACGAGCGCAAAACACACACTTAAAATTATGCTCGCTAATAAAATATAGTATAGTATAATATTGTATCCACATGGATTAGAGTTAAACAATATTATCGTAGTTTCTAGCTTGATTTCTATCCACGATAATCAACACTTGAGGATTATGTGATTTATACTAAAATTAACTAAGAATCTAAAGCTATTGACTAATGACAATCACAACAAAGGAAAGCAAGGAAGTTATCAGTGGGAGGAAACATGGGTTGATATGATAGGTTCAAGATGATTGTTTGAGATCAAACTCTAGATAATTCACTTCTATTATTCAAGTGAGTCTCTCGAATTCACTCAATTACTAGTTCAAACGTTCAGCAAAAACTCCTCTCTCGATTAAGTCATAACATCACGAGATGAACCAATTTAAGCACGTGAAGATATGCAAGAATGCGTAGTGGATTGGTCTTTAGAAAAACCTCTTTCGATTATTCTCCTAACTAGGTTTAATCAATGATTCAACTAGCCTCTTTAGATAACTAAGGAGAATTAATGTACTCAACCAACAATATAATGCAAAGATATCACAAGCTATGACCCTCTTGATTACATGAACAAGTGAATATAGATGCAACAATTAAATCAACCAAAATGATTAAATACATAAAACTAGAGTTATAATCCACAAACAATCATCAACACTCCAAATCCATCAAATCCCGAAGAGAATTAATTCATAGATATTGAGAAATTCATCACAAATATAGTTTAAGTATAGAAAAATATAAATTCAATCCAAACTCGGGTCTTGAGTGAGGAAGGAATGATGAAATCCTTATGCTCGTGTTTTTCCAACTCCTCCTTATCTGCCCTTCGGTTGAATATGTGTTAAAAGTCCAGAAAATAACGTTTTCCATGTATTTATACCATGTAGGGTCGAGCCTAGACCAAATCACCTTTTCCTACCATAATAGGAATTTTACTCTGTAAAGAATATACAGGCATGCTGCATGGGGCGATGTGCCATGTGGGACATTAGTGGAGAAATCTAGAGAGCTGATTCTGACAGGAAGCAAGAAATTGTACAGCTGCAGCGCGCCATGCACCGCGGTTGTGGACTTTTCTCAGTGTACGGATTGAATCTCAATTTTTGACGTCCAGACTTGGTCCTCGACTCCCGAACACAATCCCAGCTTAATCCCTTGCGCTTTTACTCAGACTTCAAAGCTCCATATAACTCGAATTAACTCCATAACAACTACATCAGTCGGAATCACTCCTTACAAGGTATAAAACACATAATTACTGCAAAATATTATCAATTAAAGCTCAAAATAAGTAAAGTGCAGTAAATTAGAGTGCAATAAGCACCTAAAATATGCAATTACAGCCTACCATCAATACCCCACACTTAAACCATTGCTCGTCCTCGAGCAATCAAACTACCCTTCATAAAGACACGACCTTTTTAAATAACTCTCATAACTCATCACACCAAGAATATTTAAAACAGATTAAGCACTCTAATGTAACATCCTCGCCTCAAGATTGGACTCAAAAGAACCACATATTATTTATAACCTGCTCACTTACTCTAATATAAAGGTCAATGACATTGCCTTTCCTTCATGAATTAAGTGTCCTCACACAAAAATTGAGAGTAGTTCCACACATAATAAAATTTAGGAACAAATAGGAACTCAAGATAGAAATAATTCGCTCACCCTCAGAAACAACATTCATATGCCACAAAAAACGTACCATAGGCTTGCCCGTAATGTACTACTCTACGAATCGAGCCCATTTAGTCAAGGATCAAGTAGGACTTTATTTGGTTTTAATGTCGGCTACGGGATGGGTAGGATACATTTGGATAAAAAAATGACTACACCTCCCTAAGAACTTTAATACATATACATTAACAATTCAAAACCCCAGACTTATGTCAAATCATAACTCCACCTTCACAATCAATATACATTAACTCCCCACTTCTTTAAGCACAATTACATCAAAAGTCACCTCTATCAAGGAATATTTTTCACAACGATACAACTATTTTTTTTCTCTTTCAATTAAAGTGGCTCTTATTTCATTAGTTCCAGTCGAAAGCCAAACCAACCATCCCACACTTCAACTTTTACAAAGTTTATAATGAAGTCAAGTGCTCGCGAGAGGTACAAGGTTCAAATAGAAGGTCAATTTAAACAAATGGGTAAGGCTCGTAATGTGGTTTCCAAAGAAACAAGAATACATGCTCAAAGGGGTTAACTACAATACATAACTGTTGGGTGGGTAAAAGCATATAACTGGCTCAACAAAGAAATACCTATATCACTTCCAAAACTGAATAAAACTACTGTTTCGCATTGAAAACGCACAAGGCAAGTTATAGACATCAAATGCAATGCACAGGATAAACAAATCCTCACACGCACATGGCACATAACTCACTCAGGATTGGACTATCAAGAAACTCTAGCCAAAGCAGTTAAGCAAAGTTATGATCATACAATTTAAGGTAGTTATACAAGAGTAAAAAATTGAGCCTAAGCGTCACAACTAAAGCACTCACTATTCTCAAGGTATAATAGAGTCAAGAGATATTTCCTTACATTCAATTAATAGCACAAGGTTTCCTACTCCTGATAAAAATAAAAACTAACTACACCCCGTTCAACCAAAACCCTTGGAAAAGAACCGTGGCACAAAGAAACACCAAGGGGGAATTATTACACTACCTAACAAAACAAGATCGTTTTGTCGTTTTCATTCGACTTTACTCCCTCAAGAAACTTGTCGATGATATCCATTGTCAGGAAAAATCGAAAATTTTAAATTGTTTTTCAATTTTATGATTTTTTAGTTTTTTTTTTCTATCTCTAATATAAATACATACATACATACATACAACACATCCCCCACCCTACACTTTAAGTTGTGGAATGTCCCCACGACACACAATTTAAAAGCATAAGGTAAAGGCAACTTCCCTGAACATCGAGTCGGGGTATGAGTCGAAGTCGGGCTCCATTCCTCGCCTTCGAACTAATGCGCACATCCAGGCAGACAACTTCTTTTCAGCCTTTTTGGTTACACCCCACACTTTTCTTTCTCACTCGCCGTAGCCTTCTCTTTTGAGCCCTTCACTTTCTACTCAACACTAGCAGCCGAGTTTTCTTTTGGTGCCCCTTTTTCTCTATCCATCTTGAAAGTCACATTTTCCTAACCCACTATAAGCATGAGTTTCCTCTCGTGTATATCAAATAATTCTCTACCCATTTCTAAGAATGTTCTTCTTAGGATGAGGGGCACCTCCTTGTTCTCCTCCATATTCACCACTATAAAGTCTAAGGGGAAATACGAACTTATCCACCAGAACTAACACATCTTCCACTATTCTCTCGGGTATTAAAGTCGTTTGGTCTGCCAACTGCTATTATATTGGTGCAGACCTTATCTCCTCAATCTCCATCTCCAGTTTCCTGTAAATATATAGAGGCATTAAATTAATTGAGGCACCAAAATCACATAATGATTTATCAAAATGAATAGTTCCTACATAGCAAGGGATAGTAAAACTCCCTCGATCTCCACACTTTTATGAGAGTTTATTTTGTAAGATCTCACTGCAATGCTCTGTGAGATTCACCACTGAGGTCTCTTCTATACGATAAGTTCTACAAGCGCGAGTTTTGGTTGGACTAGGTGGTATTCTTGGGTCATGTGGTATCTAGTGATAGGATCAAGGTGAACCCAAAAAAGATTGAGGCGGTTCAGAGTTGGCCCAGACTTTCTACAACTATATAAATCTAGAGCTTCTTTGGTTTGGATGGTCACTACCATCGCTTCGTAAATGAATTTTTATCTATTGCAGCCCCATTGACTAAGTTTACTCAGAAGGGCTCTCAGTTCAGGTGGTCTAATGTGTGAGAGGAAAATTTTAAGGAGCTCAAGACTGTCTTGACTACTTGTTGGCTTTGTCATCAAGATTGGGGCCATATATGATTTATTTTAATGCTTTGTGGATTGGCATTGGGTGTGTGTTGATGCTGGACGATTGGGTGATTGCCTACCTATCAAGCTAGTTGAAGTCCCATGAGAAGAATTATCTAGTGTATGATTTTGAGTTAGCACCTATTATACACACACTCAACATTTGGGGGAATTACTTATATGGGGTGTCTTATGAGTTGTATCGGGTCATCAGAGTCTTCAGCGTCTATTAAAGCAAAAGGATTTTAACTTGAGGAAACAAAGGTGGTTGTTGTTATTGAAGGACTATGATATCACTATTATTTGTCATCCGGGGAAGGCTAATGTGGTGGTTGGCACATTGAGTAGGAAGGAAGAGATTATAAGGAGTTTAGAATGTATGCTAGCTGGGGAGAGGACTTTAGTTAGGGATGTTCAGGTTTTGGCCAACACGTTTGTGATATTAGATATATCGAAGCCTATAAGAAACCTTTCTTGTGTTATATCTCAGTCATCCTTGTTTGAGAGCATTAAGGCTCGTCAGTATGATGATCCCCATTTTTTTGTCCTTAATGGCATGGTTCAGCAAGGCGGTGCTAAGGAAGTGACTATTGGTGATGATGGTATATTGCGGCTTCAGGGCCAGATTTGTGTTCCTAATGCGGATGGCTTGAGAGAGTTGATTCCCGAGGAAGCTTATAGTTTGTGATATTCTATTCATCCAGGTGCTACGAAGATGTCCGTGATTTGAAGCCGCATTATTGGTGTTAGAGGATGAAGAAATACATTGTTGGATATGTTGCTTGGTGTTTGAATTGTCCACAAGTCAACTATGAGTATCAGAGACCTAGTGGATTGCTTCAGAAGATAGACATACTAGAGTAGAAGTGGGAGTGAACCACTATGGACTTTGTGGTAGGTTTTCCATGGACATTGAGGAGATTTGACGTTGTTTGGGTCATTTTGGATAGACTAACAAAGTCCACGCATTTATTCCATTCATGACTTCAAACACTTCGGAGTAGTTGGATAATTTACATCAAGGCGATTCTCCGCTTGCATGTATATCATCTCAAATCACAACACTCAGCTTACTTTGCGTTTCTGGAGAGCGATTCAGCGTGATTTTGACACGCAGTTTGATTTGAGCACCACTTTTCACCCTCAAACGCATAGGTAGTCCAAGCGGACCATTCAAATTTTGGAGGTAATGTTAAGAGCCTACGTCATAGATTTCGGAGGCCGGTAGGATCAGTTTCTTCCATTACCGTAGTTTGCCTACAATAGCAGCTACCATTCTAACATCCAGATGGCTCCGTATGAGGCATTATATGGGAGACAATGTCTTTCATTTTTTTTGGTTGGTTTGAGCCTTGAGACGCTATGTTGTTGGGCATAGATTTGGTTCGTGATGCTTCATAGAAAGTGAAATTGATTTAAGAGAGGTTTCGTACTGCGCAGTCCAAGCATAAGAGTTATGCTGATAGGAAGGTTCAATATGTAGTTTTCGTGGAGGGTGAGAAGGTTCTTATTCGAGTTTCTCCTATTAAGGGAGTGATGAAATTTGGGAAGAATGGAAAGTTGAGCGCTCGGTAAATTGGCCCTTAAGAGGTATTGGAGCGAGTTGGTGAGATGGCCTATAGACTTGCTTTTCCACACAGCTTGTCAGAAGTTCATCTGATGTTTCATGTTTCCATGCTTCATATTTACTATGAGGATCAGTCACATGTGTTGGATTTCACTTCACTGTAGTTGGATGAAAATCTAGCTTATGAAGAGGAGCTAGTGGATATTTTGGATAGGCAGGTTTGAAAGTTGAGGTCTAAGAACATTGCATCAGTGAAGGTCCAATGGAGAGATCAGTAGGCCGAGGAAACGACTTGGAAGACTGAGTACAATATGTAGAGAAAATATCCTATTCTTTTTAATATTTCATGTATGATTCTAATTCGTTCAAGGACGAATATTTGTTTAAGAGGGAGAGAATATAATGATCAAACCGGTTTTTTTATATATTTGAGCCCCACTTTTACTATTTTATGCTTCCCGTATGCTTATTTGTTATTTTATGACACGTAGGGATGGTTGGTTCGATTTCGGGATAGTTTTAGAGTGAATTGGAATACTTATCTTTGCGGTTGGAAGCTTAAGTTATAAATGTTGATCAATGTTTGACTTTTGAGTAAATGACCTTGGAATGGTGTTTTGATGGTTCTAATAGGATCGCATGGTGATTTTGGACTTAGGAATATGCCCGGATTTATATTTGAAGGTTCCTAGAGTGTTTTGGCTCTAATTGTCCAAAGTTGGAAATTTAAAGATTTGAAAAGTTCATAGATTTTACGGGGAGTTGATGTTGGTGCTATTGGGTTCGGATTATTGTTCAGTGACTGGGAACATGCTCGTTATATCATTTTGACTTGTGTATAAATTTTGGTTGCGTTCCGAGTTAGGTTGATAGGAATCAGATGTTTCCTTGGAAGTTTAGAAGCTTATGAACTTTAGAGAAGTTTAATTGATTGTTTGATTGTTGATTTGTATATGTGGTGATCCTGCATGTGTTTGGAAGTTTGGGATAGGCTTGGATAGTATTTGCGGACTTTTTTGTATGATTGGACGGGGTCATGGTTGGCTCGGGTGAGTTTCGTACCACCTGGAGCTTGGTTGGATTGCTAGTTTCCAGTGTGCTTTGTGATCATGAAAAAAGTCTTGCGACTGCGAAGGCTTGTTATAGGTAACTACGATTTTGTTCTTCACGTTCGCATAGATGGGGTAGAAATTGTGAAGGGTTGGGGCCATTGATCTTCGCGTTTGCGAGTGAAGAGCTCGTGTTCGTATAAGAGGAAAGGCTGATTGGGAGCCAGCTGGGTTAGCCTTCGCGTTCGCAAAGACCGAGACGCGTTCTCATATGCTTTGGTCGTCTGTGCATCGCATTCGTGAGGGGGGGGGGGGGGGGTTGACCGCAGTCACGAAGAGTTAACCGGAGGTTGATGACTTTTGTGAAAGTGGCCACGTTCGCGAAGGGTATCACATGCAGACTTTTAAGAGTTCTAATTTTGGGATTAGACCCATTATTTCATATTTTGAGCCATAAACTTTGAGATGGGTGATTTATAAAGAGGATTCTTATACAAGGCAAGCAGGTAAGTGATTTCTACTTGATTTTAAAATTATATCTTGTTTTCTCATGGATTATTACACATAGATTATGTGATTTGAAAGAGAACTTTGGAGTTTTGACTATGATTTTAGAGAGTTAAAAATAGAGATTTGAACCCNGGGGGGGGGGAGGGGTTGACCGCAGTCACGAAGAGTTAACCGGAGGTTGATGACTTTTGTGAAAGTGGCCACGTTCGCGAAGGGTATCACATGCAGACTTTTAAGAGTTCTAATTTTGGGATTAGACCCATTATTTCATATTTTGAGCCATAAACTTTGAGATGGGTGATTTATAAAGAGGATTCTTATACAAGGCAAGCAGGTAAGTGATTTCTACTTGATTTTAAAATTATATCTTGTTTTCTCATGGATTATTACACATAGATTATGTGATTTGAAAGAGAACTTTGGAGTTTTGACTATGATTTTAGAGAGTTAAAAATAGAGATTTGAACCCTGGTTCGGAGTTGAATTTGGATAAAACTTGTATATTTGGACTCATATTTGAATGGATAGTCGGGATTTATAATTTTTGCCGGGTTCCAAGAAGCAAGCTCGAGTTGAATTTTTACAATTTAATAAAGATTTTAACTTTATTACTTGGAATCTATTCATATAGCCTTGTTTGACGTTATTGAGTTATTTTTTGCTAGATTTAACCAGTTCGGAGGCTGATTCGAGAGGCAAGGGCTTTTTGGCGTATTTGTTCTCGCGCTTCGAGGTAAGTATCTTGCCCAGGCTTGGCTTGAGGGTATTTATCCCTGTAGACTATGATGCTTGCTATGTGTTGGGGGTGACGCACGCACGACGAGCATATATACATACACCATGATTATTCATGATCCGGGTAGACTTTAGGCTATTACGTGTCTTGTTTTGCTAACATGCCTTCGTGTTACCGTGTATTATATTTGTATGACTACTTGAGAATTCATGCTGAAAATCATATCCAAGCTTTGTGCTTATCTGTTTGATGCACGATAGGGCTATTTTGCTATGTTGAGCTCTTTGCCTTGATTGTAATCATATTTTTCAGTCAAGATATATATTCTCGTGTTATATCATCATTTTTGTATACTTATTATATATTATCTCAAATTTTGTTGTTGTGTGACACGGGTTTGCGTGGATTGGTGGCACTTTTGTATAATTTGTGCGGTATATTGATTTCTGATATTGTAACATGTTGGCATATTGAGATTCGAGTGGATTAATGACTGTATTCGGGCCATAAAGTCGTGTTAATAATAATATTAAGGTGATGCATACACCATCACCTTATTGAGCTAAGTGGTATAGATATTGAGGTGACTCGTGCGTCAGTCTATTTGGGCTGAGTTATGACGATCGTTGACTTTTGATCCGATCAACGCTTGGGCTAGGATCCTCCCCTCTGTATTCAAGTGATAACCCATGTTACTTTGGGCCCTGCGAGTGCATGGACTTAGTATGTGCTAAGTGAGGGACTTTATGCCGGGCAGCTGTATAGTGCTACGATTGTGCTTACTTGATGATTTATCTGTGAAAGCATTGATACTTGTCATGAAAGCATAGAGACGTATCTTGCTCATGCTAATTGATACTTTATATCTTGAAATCGTTGCCTTAATTGATTTGTTAAGAAAGCATGTATATATTCCTGTTAATGTGATCAAGTTGAACTTGTTATTCTTGAGTTACTTTTCCTTTTGCTATATACTGTTACTATCAATGTTGGTTGTTAGAAGTGAGTACCAAACTTTGTCAATCTCATCATTATCTTCAATCCAAGGTTAGTTTTGCTACTTACAGAGTACATGGGGTCAGTTGTACTCATATCATATTCCGCTTTTTATGTGCAGATGCAAGTGCTGCTGATAGAGTTGATTGTTAAAGAGCAATATTAGTACCTGTTAGAGATTTCAAGGTAGCTCTGCTATTACGTTCACAAGCCATGGAGCTTCCTTACTTTTGCTATTACTGTTTATGTACTTCAGACAATATTATATCAGTATTCAAACCATTGTACTTACCTATTCAATAAAGCTTATGTATTCGCTGGCACAAGGTTCATGAATGGTATTTCAATTGTATCGTATTTGGCTACAATTATTTTATTTTATTCCTCTTTCAAGACTATTTCTTACTGTTATTGATGTCTATTTCTAAATATTGGATATTGGCTTACCTCGCAAAGGGTATTAAGCACCGTCACAACTTTGGTAAAATTTAGAATCGTGACAAGTCAATATCCTCGTATATTCTGTTAAAGTAGTGCTCTACTTTTATCACTCTATATACTCCCATCGTTTGATAAATGACGCCTAGTATGATTTCTATACTCTCGTGTCAAGACATTATTTGCTCATAGTTTCACGTTCGTACCAATCACAAAAGGCTAAAGTAATTTTGCGTATAGGAATAGTATATAAATATTTCTTATTTTAGGTCTAAAGTTTATTTCAGCAGTAGTCCCTATAGGACCTACAATCTTCTATTCGATAGCACACAAATATGAATAAGATTTATACTTCAATTTAACAAGAAATACTCTCTTTGTCGCATCTTATAGAAGAGAATGACATCTTTATCACTTTGAAATTATTTAGTACTAGCATTTATATTTTTCCTGTAACAACATATGGAACTACTCATATAAGAGGATAATTTTGTACTTTGAGTATATTGACTTACCGATCAAACATATTATTAGGTTTTTGTGTCTGCTCTAACACTTTTACATAAATTTTGAATGGAGAAAGTAATAGTTTATTGTTCGTTTGTAATACTTTAACTTGGACCTCATTGTCAAACTCATCAGCACACCTGAAGGCATAAATTACATGTGTAGTGAAACTTTTTTTGATCTTTAAAAAGAAATTACGTTTCACAACCCGAAATTTCATCATCGGGGCCGTGATGGTGTCTAGCATCTACTTGTTAGGGAAGCCAACACTAAGTAAAAAATTAACCTGTTTTAGCTATTATAGCAAGGTGATGTTAATTAACAACTAATAAACTCAGAATTCCGGAGTCACAATTACATGAGCGTATAAACATGATCTGACGTAAAACATAATACTGTCTGAAACTAGAATAACAATAATACATGGTAGAAGGGGCTTTCAGGGGCTGCAAACGCCAACAAATCTACCTCAAGTCTCCTGTAGTTGTCAAATCCGAGCAGTCTCCACTACGCGCCGCTGGGACCAACATGGGTATATGAACAATAAGCAAAAAAATGTAGCATGAGTACAACTAACCTCATAGTACTCTGTAAGTGCCAAGCCTAACCTCGATGAAGTAGTGATGAGGTAGGCAAGTCACTCACAATAAACTTGTATGAAATAATAATAAAAGAAAACAGGAATGGAAATAAAGCAATAAACCCATATCAACGGACCCGAAGGTCATCTACCAGAGGGCCCCAGAATCACATAATCCAAATCTCATATCACAATACTGAGAGTAAACTCTACAGCCACACACAATACTACACATTAAATCTATTGCGGCGTACAACCAGATCCAATTAATTAATACAATACAGTGATCTGATTTCCATAATCATGTCATATCATCATATGTTCATATCAGACCTATCCTTATCTCTTCATGCAATATCATTTCATGTTCCGTTGCGGCGTGCATCCCGATCTTCCAATATAAATTCATTTCAATATCGTTGCAACGCACAACCTGATACACCAATATCAAATTATTAAATAAAAAATCTTAATACCAATATGTACGAAAATATCAACATAAAAGAGGATGAAATGTACATAACATTAAAGAACCACCAATACTACAGAGAATATCCAACACCTCAAAATCCCAAACCTTATCGATTCATCTATACAAGAATAGACAAAAGGCTTATATAAACGAAATAACATAATAGAGTGCACTGTGTAATATAAGGACAATAAAAGCAGGTAAAACATGTGACAATGAGAATATCCAATTAAGGCATGTAGGAACAAGTAGCAGGTAGCACATTATTAAGTGAGAAATAAATAAATCAAGCAAGTAACAATTAACAAGTAAAGCATAGACGTAAAGTAGAGACATGCAACAATTAAAGCATATAACAAGACATAACATGGAATAAACGAAGACATAAAAATGAATAGTCCAATCTCGTATGTGAAAATCCCACGACGACGCATATACACTCGTCACCTCGCATATACATCCTTTCCCCACGTAATTCGCATAAGCAATAGTTCACGAGTTCTAATTCCCTCAAGTCAAGGTTAAACACAACACTGACCTCTTTACGCAATCAAATCAACCCTAAACCATGGCCTTTCCTTTAGAATTAGCCTCCAAACCAGTCAAATCAAGCCAAATATAGTTCAAATAATTCAAAATAAGCTTCAGAGACTACCCGCGAGTGAAAAATATTTGATCTTTAATGAAATTGGAAAAAGTCAGTAAAATCAATCCCGGGCTCACCCGGTCAAAACCCGAGTACAAGGGTAGACCTTGACTACCCAGAACCCCGCGAGTCCACATATTTGTTTTGTTACAAATTTCGAGTCCAATTCGACTTCCAAAATTTTCACTTTTTAAAACATAGACAAAAATCCCCAAATTTCTCTTAGGTTCTCATAAGTTGATGTAAAACATCATGTATAATCAAGTGATATAATTGAAAATAAATAAATAAATAAATACTTACCCTATTAGTATGTGAAAATCTTCTCTCCAAATCACCTCATATCGAGTCTAGGGTTCAAAGATATGAAAGTGAGACTAAAATCATGTCTTTCCCCTCTTTTACCCAGCTGCAGGTGTCGCATTTGCGAACTCTGGTTCGTAAATGCGATGCTCGCAAATGTGAACAATTGTCTGCATTGTCTCAAATGGAAAAATCGAGATATATTTCGCATTTACAAAAACTGTCCAACCGAGCTTCTAGTCGCATTTGCGACCTACCCATTGCAAAAGCGGACCACTAACCTCGAATTTGCGACACAAACTTCACATTTGCGAAGATAACAGTTCCCTACCCAAATGTTGCATTTACGAGTCAGACTTAGAAAAAAAGGGACTCGCAATTGCGAACAGGTCATCGCAATTGCGAGACCTGTAGACCTGAAGCTCTAGTCAACACTCCAGCAATCCAAAAGATTTCAAAATACGTCGGAAACACACCCGAGCCCTTAGGGCTCCAAACCAAGCATCTACATAAGTCTAAAAATATCATACGAACTCGCTCGCACGATTAGAACACCAAAATAATATCTAGAACCACAACCAAACATCTGTATCCTATCAAACCAACTCTGAATTGCACCAAAGTTTGCAGACAACAAAATAACAAAACAGACCTATTCCAAGTCCCAAAAACAATCCGAACTCGATAACCATAAAGTCAATCTATAGTCAAACCTAAGGAATTTCCAAACATTCAAATTGCTAATTTCAGCAAAATAAGTCAAATCAACCTAGGGACCTCCGAATTTAATTCTGCAATATGGCCAAGTCCAAAATTACAATACAAAGCTACCAGAAATGTCAAAACATCGATCCGGGGTTATTTACTCAAAATATTGACCGTAGTCAACTCTAGCCTCATTTTTAGTCAAAGTTTTTATTTTCTACAAAATTTCACATGAAAGCTTTTCAAAAAAGCAACATGGACCACGCACGGAAAAAAAATCATCAAATGAAGCTAATAGAGGTCTTAGAACACGCAAATAAGAGATGGTGCACAAACTGACCTATCGGGTCGTCACATTCTCCTCCTCTATAAGAAACATTCGTCCTCGAATGAACATAAAAAAGTACCTGAATTGGAAAAACGGTGTGGATATCAACTCTGCATATCAGACTCAGACTCCCACGTAGTTGTGTCAATCGACTGAACTCTCCATTGCAATTTAATATAAGGAACACTCTTAGATCTCAACTTTCGAACATGTCAAGCTAGAATAGCCACCGACTCCTCCTCATATGCCAAAATTTCATCAAGCTGAACCGTGGTGAAGTCTAGAACATGCAAGCTGTCTTTATGGTACTTCTGAAGCATGGAAACATAAAATACCGGATGTACCCCTGATAGGGTAGGAGGCAATGCCAGCTAGTAAACAACCTCCCAATCCTCTCTAAGATCTCAAATGGCCTAATAAACCTCGGGCTCAACTTTCCCTTCCTCCCACACCGCATCACGCCCTTCATAGGAAACACTAGGAGAAGAATCTTCTCACCTACCATATAAGATACATCCCTAACCTTTCTATCTGCATAACTCTTCTGCCTGGACTGAGTTGTACAACGTCATTTGCATACTCGATTGTTTACTCTTATTGTAGGCGAACTCTACTAGAGGTAAAAATTGGTTCCATGAACCTCCAACATCCATAACACAAGTGCATAACATGTCATCTAGATACTCGACTTGTAACTCTTGTTGTAGGCGAACTCTGCTAGAGGTAACAATTGGTCCCATGAACCTCCAAAATCCATAACACAAGCACATAATATATCCTCCAAGATCTGAATAGTGTGCTTGGACTGTCTGTTCGTCTAAGGATGAAATATTGTGCTAAGATCAACCCGCGTTTCCAGCTGACGTTGTACGACTCCCCAAAATGTGATATGAATTGCGTGCCCTAGTTAGAAATGATGGATATAGGCATTCTGTGCAAGTAGATAATCTCCTAAATGTAAATATGAGCCAGCCAGCCTGAAGAATAGGAAGTCGCCACCGAAATAAAGTGTGCGGACTTAGTCAACCGGTCCACAATAACCCATACTACATCATATTTCTTCACGGTCTTTGGTAAACCCACCACAAAGTCCATAGTGATGCGCTCCCACTTTCACTCTGGTATCTCCAATCTTTGAGTTAATCCACCCGGTTTTTGATGTTCATACTTCACTTGTTGATAATTCAAATACTGAGATAGCCTGAACATCCATCGCTAGTGGCTTCTCAGCTACTAGTAAATATGCCAAACTGCCCGTGCTCTTCGCCTTTCTACTCAATGCATCGGCCACCACATTGTCCTTCCCTAGATGAGATAATATGGTGATATCATAGCCTTCCCATAGCTCTAACCATCTCTGCTTCCACAAATTATGGTCTTTCTGCTTGAACAAATACGGGAGACTCCGATGGTCGGTATAGACATCACAATGAACATCGTACTGACAGTGCCTCCAAATCTTTAGCACGTGAACAATGGCTGCCAACTCTAAGTCATGAACATAATAATTTTTCTCATGAACCTTTAACTATTGAGATGCGTAGGCGATCACCCTACCATCCTGCATTAGCGTCGAATCAAGCCCAATACGTGATACGTCACAATACACGGTGTAAGATCATAAACATGCAGGCAACATCAATACTGGGGTTGTAGCCCATGCAGTCTTGAGCTTTTGAAAGCTCAACTCACACTCATCAGACCATATAAATAGAGAAGCCTTCTAGGTCAACTTGGTCAATGGGGCTGAGATATATGAAAACCCCTCCACGAACCGAATATTAACCCACCAAAACCAGGAAGCTCCAAATCGTTGTAGCTAAAGTAGGTCTAGGCTAGTTCTGAAATTCCCCAGTCTTCTTAGGATCCACTTTAATGCCCTCAGAAGATACAACATGGCCCAAAAAGTCAACAGAACCCTCTGAAAATATCACTGACGATCCCTCTAACAATATCATCAATGAAGACAATCACAAAAGAATCCAAATAGGGCTTGAACACCCGGTTCATTAAATCCATAAATCTTGTTAGGTCATTAAATGGCCAAATGACATCACTAAGAATTCATAGTAACAATACAGAGTCCGAAAAGTTGTCTTAGGGACACTAATGAAGATGATCACAAAAAAATCCAGATAAGTCTTGAAAACCCAGTTCACTAAATGTTGTTGGAGCATTAGTAAAGCCAAATGACATCACTAAAAACTCACAGTGACCATATCGAGTCCGAAAAATTGTCTTAGGGACATCCACTGCCCTGATATTCAACCGATGGTAGCCCGATCACAAGTCAATCTTGGAAAACACCTTTGAACCCTGAAGCTAATCAAATAAGTCATCAATCATATGAAAAGTATACTTGTTCTTGATGGTGACCTTTTTCAACTGCCGATAGTATTTACACAACCTCATCATTCCATCCTTCTTCTCCACAAACAACACCGGTGCACCCCAAGGCGAGACATTATGTGTAACGAATCCCTTATAAAGAAAATACTGCAACTGCTCCTTCAATTCCTTCAACTCAACATGGGCCATACGGTATGGTGGTATGAAAATGGGTTGAGTTCCTGGAGCCAAGTCAATACAGAAGTCGATATCTCTATCGGGTGGCATCCCTACAAATCTGTAGGAAACACCTCTAGAAACTCGCGTACAATTGTTACTGAATCCATAGAAGGAACCTCTGCCCTAGGATCGAGGATATAGGCCAAATATGCCAAACACCTTTTCTTGACCATACGTCAAGCTTTTACATAAGAAATAACCCTGCTAGTAGTATGGCCATGAGTCCCTCTCCACTCTAACCGAGGCAACCCTAGCATGGATAATGTCACAGTCTTGGTGTGATAGTCCAAAATAGCTTGATAAGGTGATAGCCAATCCATTCCCAAGATAATATCAAAGTCCACCATATCAAGAAGTAGAAGATCTACCTAGTCTCAAAGCTCCCGATAGAAACACCACACGAGCGGTAAACACAATCTACTATAATTGAATCTCCCACAAGCATGGAAACATAAATAGGAGCACTTAAAGAATCACGAGGCAGAACCAGATATGAAGCAAAATAGGATGACACATATGAATAAGTAGATCCCAGATCAAATAAAATTGAGGCATCTCTATGGAAAATCAGAAAAATACCTATGATGACGGCATAAGAGGACTCTGCTTCAAGTCTAGTTGGGAATGCAAAACAATAAGGATGATCACAACCACTCTGACCTCCGCCTCTCAAATGACCTCTAATTTTCTATCCTCTACCTCTAACAGATTGACCACCACCTCTAATTGCCAAAACCTCACCTCTAGATGGTTGTGCGGGCGATAGAGAAACTGGTGCCAGAATTATGGCACGAGTACCCCATTATGGTATGCTGATCTTCAATCTAGGATAGTAACTTTTGATGTCACCCTTACCTCCACACTCAAAGTACTCTCTCGACTGATGTGGCTACTGAAGTTGAGACTGACCTAGATGGCCCGGATAACCACTTTGATCGCTTTAAATCGGTGGTGAACGTATTGGAGCTAAAGGTGCACTGTAGGCTAGCTTCTCAGGATGAGACCCATAATAATCATGACTGGCCGAGGCACCGTGTGCTACCTGAAGTGCTAAGTGAATCGACATATGAGAATGGCATCTACCAAATGAACCTTTGCCTCTTGAGGAGACACCACTGAAACCACAAATATGACAACGCCTCTTATCAGATACCGCCTCTTTACCCTGACCACTATCTCACCCGTACCTAGGGAGGCGTGGCTAGCACCGGTGCCTTATTGGCCCGAGCGAACCACTTTGTAACTCATGATCATTCAACGAAAACTAGAACATACATAGGCTGACATGGTTGAACTCATTCTTTTTGTAACTCTCATGGTCTAACATGGCCACAACTCGTAATGTACAACTATAAGTGGGAAACAGTTATATCAGCAAGCCATCATACTCAAAACATGAATACACATGGGCCACCAAGGCCTCTGACATATTGTACCTAATGAAAATGTGTTTATAAATCCTCTAAGAGTATTTCACATCGAAACATGTTTTGGATAGGGCCCCATCCCACCCATAAGTCTGTTGTAAAACTCTGAAACAGTGACTTATAGACTCGGCTGCACTCTGAATGAAGTGGAGTCTTACCAATCCTTCACTAAATTCTAACCTCGTCTATTATGAGGGCTCATAAATTTATTAGCTAATCCTGTAGGAATGAATGCAGCGTCCACAACAAAAAGGATGTTAGTACGAATAATGTACCAAATATGTAAGGTAAAAATGAAACATAACAATAGGTCAACATCAATGAGACAGATATAGGAATCAACCTGAACCTCTGAAGTTCCACTGAGGGCCATGATATGTATACTAATAATACTTATATATTTAATGCCTCTCTTTGGGACTATTATCCATATCGTAACATGACTGCTCAATTGATCAATGGTAACTGTTCAACTAGTCGTAGCATAGTGGTAAATGTGTGACTGCCAAACTCGTAGTAGCCCGTTGGTAAATTCATAACTGACCAATCTCCCGTAGATGGGTGGTAAGTGCATGACTGCCCGACCGGCCGTAGCGCAGTGGTAAATTAAGATGAATATAACATTACATTATGAACATTAACATCATTACTGTATGCCTCAATAGAGACTTAGGAAAATACTTGAAATGATTTGAATTACATTTTACATAAATAAACAACCTAGACATCCTTAACTACTGAGAGTAGAACCATTTATGGAATAACTTCACATTTACGTTTCGTTACCTAGATGATGCCAAAAGAAGAAAGGATTAGCCTTAACATACTTTATCCTATAAGACTATTTCACAATTCCTCACACCTCTTACAGATGGTATTTTATATCATACAAATGATTGGTATCAATGTCGACTTCATATCCTATAGGGAAGTTCATTTAGTCATTTTATCGAACAACTTATGTGCATAACTTCGTAGGGCCATTTATAGTTAGAATAAAAAATGTTTTAGCATAAAAATATTTATCTTCACCTCTCCAGACCCCCATCATACTATCCATACTTTAAAAATTCCATTTGGTATATTAAATCATGTAAAAACATCCCACACAACATAGCCCAATTTAAAGTTTCATAGTTACTAGTTTCTTAAAGAATCGTCCCACAAAAATTAACCAACACTTGTAATAACTTAAGATTAGGTTAGGGAAGATGAAACTTATCTCAAATACACCAAGAAACCTCTGTTCTTTAACGTACTTCACCTTGAAAGAACCCTCAAATCATCAATTGCAAGGAAGGACTTGCTTGCACTAGTTCCCAAGATTTCTGACACTTATTTTGTGTTGTTTCCCTTTGGTTTTGATATAGAACCATGTGAGAGCTATAATATTACCTAAAACAAAAATAACCAGTCCAAATCCGAAGTTACTTCACTTGGAAGAACCCTCCAAAACAGCCACAAGATGAAGAACTACGATCTACCAAGCACCACATGATTTCTAGCGTTGGATTCATGTTTTTATCTTTGGTATTCACGCTAGAATCATGGAGACTGCTTGGAGAGCATCTAGGAAGGTTTAGGAAATTTTTTGCTTGATAAAAATGAGTTAAAAAGAATTAGAATTGACTTAAATACGAGCTACATCTTCCATTGATGTTGTGGGTCCAAAGGAGCTGCTTGCGTAGTCTCGCGAAAATACAACTATATCTCTACTCAGACGTTGTATCGATGAATGGTTAAATGAGTTGGAAACTAGAATCAGAGATCTTCATTTTTATGGGTGGATAACCCCGTAATTATTATTAAATTTAGAGAAAATATCTGCTACATTTGACCTAATGTTCAGCGCATTTTTGAATGTATCTTGTGATGACCTTTTGTTGACTTCTGTTTCACAAATCGCTTGGATTCAAAACTCAACACCGGAATATCATAAAACTAAAATACCACATAAAATCACCTGATTATAATGTTAAGAACCCTAGTCTCATCCCAAATTTATGGGTTATAATATACCCAACTTGCCGATTTCGACGAAACTTATTTTCTTCGATTCGTTTAGCTTCTAAACCTTCCAACCCTTTTGGTACTTGAAATCAATGATATTAAATATTTGTAACCTCCAAGGTTACAAAATTAAATTACTCTCTATACTTTCAAAGAGGATCTCATTGTCGATATTACATCAATTGACTTACGATGTACTTTACGTACAAAAATATGGGGTGTACCATTATTTCCCCCTTTGGAACATTTGTCGCTGAATGTTGATGGATGCAATTATCAGTCTCATAACCTATAGCTCTTATGATTACTTTAATAATGTCCTTTCCAACTAGGCAACTGTTCTGTGAATAAATTTGAAGGCCAGGGCATTCTCCTCTTTTAGGCATCTTTCTCACACCACGACTGTGGTCTGAATTCTTCCAATCTCGCAAATATTGCTACCTTCTATCATGCAACATGTAAGACTTTGTCCTTGTACGCGCGCCAATGTAAATCTTCTCTTATTTTTCCTCCATCTTTAAGCTAATTTTTAGGCCTCACTCTGCTAACATATACACAACTATGACAAGCTGTACCTCTGGGATCTATAGGTGTATTGAAGTTCTTCACTTCGTACTTTGTCGAACTTATGACTATTGCTATATTATGTTTCATAGCCTCGGTTATATATCCTTATGGATTAATTCATCTCAGTAGGTCATACCATACCATAACTCTTACATTGGTTACTATTACCGAGGTCTGATACCCAACTCCAGGATACCTGATCACGCTCAACTAAGTCTTGTAGAAGACTAAGCGGGCGTTGCAAATATAATCCTGGGGTATTATGCCCAGAGTCGATCCCTCAGGGAATTGACGTATCAAGCACGCTATTTAAATTAGTACTCAGCTGTCACCTGATGTTTGTTAAATTACTAATACTAAATATTAAAAGCAAAGATTAATTATACTAAGGTATAAACAATTGTAATAAAATCTAAGGTTATAGTTTCCCCCGCTGGTGAACTTACTTCTCGGATACTTCGTATAGCTTGATTAATCGTCTCTATCAATCATGAACGCTCTATCTACCATAAATCTCTCTCAAGTAATTATGATAATTTACTAGACGCACTCTCTCAAGTTACGCTAGCTAGATTGCATTACAGTTCACTTAGATTGCACCCGAAGTATCGTTATCTCTAATCCAACCTCTAAACCCTCGGTTATGACTTTCGTCTATACTCTGGGAGTGGTGTTGTTCAAACAATTACCTAAATATGCACTCTCTCTCAAGTAGATACATAATAAATAGGCACAGCTAATTGAGGGCCCTTCAATCAACTACAACAAGAACGTAGTTGAACAAATAGAGTTTAATCAACCAATCAAAGCTATATTAATATCACAA
>ML385371.1:0-20748 GCA_005239525.1 Nicotiana knightiana | reverse complement strand
AGGGTCCTTCTCAAAATTCTGCCCCAGTTTCCAATTGCGGGGGGGGGGGGGATGAGATTTTTATTGAATTGTGACCGAACCCATTCGCCTGCTTACGTATCCCTTCTTAAATGAGAATTCGGTCGGGCATAGTTCAGTTACATTATTTGGGAAAGCATAAAGAGTTACACAAAGAAGCGTTTGACTGCGTCGGAATTGATTGGTTTTGGCCAGACTTCTCCGTCCATTTCTACAAGTATGAGAGCTCCTCCCATCAGTACTCGATGAACCATATACGGACCTTGCCAGTGGGGAGAGAATTTCCCTTTGGTCTCATCTTGATGTGGAAAGATCTTCTTTAACACCAGCTGCCCCGATGTGAACTGTCTTGGCTTGATCCTTTTGTTGAAAGATCTGGTCATTCTGCTCTAATAAAGTTGTCCGTGACATATTGCATTCATCCTTTTATCGTCTGTGAGGGTTAGCTGCTCATAACGACTTCTTATCCATTCCGCGTCACTGAGCTCAGCTTCTTGTATGATTCTTAAGGAAGGAATTTCCACTTCAGCAAGAATAACAACTTTCGTACCATAAACCAGCAAGTAAGGAGTTGCCCCAGTTGATGTGCGGATTGTGGTGCAGTATCCCAGTAAGGTAAATGATAGCTTTTTGTGCCACTGTCTGTGTTTTTCTGTCATCTTTCTCAATATCTTCTTGATGTTCTTGTTGGCGGCTTCTACAACTCTATTCATCTGAGGTCTATATGCTGTGGAATTCTTGTGCTTGATTTTGAAAGTCTCGCACATGGCTTTTATCAGATCACTATTTAGATTAGAGCCGTTGTCGGTGATGATTGATTCTGGAACTCCAAACTGACAAACAATATGGTCGCGGACGAAGTCTGCCACGACTTTCTTAGTCACTGCTTTGTAAGATGCTGCTTCGACCCATTTGATAAAGTAATCAATAGCTACTAAGATGAACCTGTGTCCATTTGAGGCTGTAGGCTCGTTCGGTCCAATGACATCCATTCACCAGGCGACAAATGGCCAAGGCGAGCTTGTTGCATTGAGCTTATTTGGGGGTACCTTTTATCATATCTGCATGTACCTGACATCGATAGCATTTCTGTACATACTGGATGCAGTCCGTTTCCATGGTCGTCCAGAAGTAACCGGCTCTGAGTATCTTCTTGGCCAAGACAAAACCATTCATATGCGGGCCGCAAGTCCCGACATGTATTTCTTCAAGTAGTCTGGAGGCTTCCTTTGGATAGACACATCTCAATAATCCCAAATCGGGAGTTCTCCTGTACAGGGTTCCTCCGCTGTGAAAGAAACTGTTGGACAATCTCCGAAGCGTGCGTTTCTGAGTATGATTTGCAAGCTCTGGGTACTCTCCCTTTGACAAATAGTCCTTGATATCATGGAACCATGGTTTTCTGTCCGCTTCTTCTTCAACATGGGCACAATATGCCGGCTCGCTATGGATCTTTACTGGAATATGATCAATGAAGTTCTTATCTGGATGCTGTATCATGGATGATATAGTGGCTAGTGCATCGGCAAACTCGTTCTGAATTCTGGGGACGTGCCGAAATTCTGTCTTTGTGAACCTCTTTCTCAATTCCTGTACGTGGTGCAGATATAATAGTATCTTGGAATTCCTGGTAGCCATTCTCCTTGTACTTGGTGTATTAGCAGGTCTGAATCACCAATTACTAGCAGCTCTTGAATATTTATGTCAATGGCCATGTTGAGCCCTAGGATGCAGGCTTCATACTCTGCCATATTGTTGGTGCAGGGGAATCTGAGTTTAGCAGATCCAAATAATGTTGGCCAGTTTCTGACACCAAGACTGCTCCAATACCGACTCTTTTGAAATTGGCTGCTCCGTCGAAGAACATTCTCCAACAGTCATAGGATTCAACAATGTCTTCTCCTATGAATAATACTTCTTCATCGAGAAATATATGTTTTCTGAGCTTTGTATTCTCCTCCCACAGGGTTCTTGGCAAGATGATCTGCCAATGCTTGTCCCTTTTGGCCACTTTCTGAGTCACATATGTGATGTCGAATCCACTTAGCAGGATTTTCCACTTAGCTAGCTTGCCAGTGGGCATGGGCTTCTGAAAGATGTACTTCAAGGGATCCATCCTTGATATGAGATATGTCGTGTAGGCACAGAAGTAGTGCCTCAGCTTCTGGGCTACCTAGGTTAGAGCACAACAGGTACGCTTTATTAGAGAATAACGTGCCTCGTATGGAGTGAACTTCTTACTCAAATAATAGATAGCCTATTCCTTTCTTCCTGTCTCATTGTGCTGCCCCAGAACAAAGCCGAAAGCTCCATCTAATACTACAAGGTAGAGTAGTAAGGGTCTTCCTGGCTCTGGCGGGACCAAAACTGGTGGCGTTGACAAGTATTCCTTGATTCTGTCGAAAGGTTTTTGACAATCCTCAGTCCATTTGGTTGCAGCATCCTTCTTTAACATCTTGAAGATTGGTTCACATATGACCGTGGACTGGGCTATGAACCGGCTGATGTAGTTAAGGCGCCCCAGGAAACTCATCTCATCTTTCTTGTTCTTTGGTGGTGGTAACTCTTTGATGGCTTTGAATTTTGACGGATCTAGTTCTATTCCTCGGCGGCTGACGATGAACCCAAGCAATTTTCCGGCATAAACCCCGAATGTACACTTCGTGGGGTTTAATTTCAGGTTGTATTTCCGCAACCTGCTGAAGAACTTCCTCAGACCTGCTATATGGTCGGTGGATTTCTTGGACTTGATAATGGCGTCGTCCACATATACCTCGATCTCTTTATGTATCATGTCATGGAAGATAGGGTCATAGCTCTCATATAAGTGGCCCCAACATTCTTTAATCTGAATGGCATCATCTTATAACAGTAGACTCCCCACGGCGTGATGAAAGCCATTTTCTCAGCATCTTCTTCGTCCATCCAAATCTGATGGTATTTGGCAAAACAATCCACGGACGACTAAGTTCATGCTTTGCACAATTGTCAATCAGGATATGTATGTTTGTAAAGGGGAAATCATCCTTTGGATTGGCCCGATTAAGATCCCGGTAGTTGACACAGACCCTAACTTTTCCTTTTTTCTTGGGAACTAGCACGATGTTGGCTAACTATGTTGGATATTCAACTACCCTGAGGACCTTGGCGTTGATTTGCTTGGTAACTTCTTCTTTGATTTTCTGACTCATATCAGGCTTGAACGTTCTGAGCTTCTGTTTTACCGGCGGGCACATTGGATTGGTCGGCAACTTGTGGGCCACAATGGATGTACTTAGACCAGTCATGTCGTCGTACGACCATGCAAATATGTCTTCATACTCTTTCAAGAATTGGTGTATTCCTATTTTTCTGATGGCGACAAATGGACGCTGATGCGAGTGTCTCTGAATCTCCCAGGTTGACTACCTCGGTTTCGTCCAGGTTGGACTTAGGTATGTTCTCGAAATCCTCAAATTTTCTGACAATTTCATCGGGTATGACATTCTCTTCTTCTGAATAGCTGTCCTTTTGTTGCTTTGTCTCATTGCATGTCACAGTCATCGGTTCATCAAGACAGGACATAATAATGATGTATAGATAAAAGTAATGACAGAACAATGATAATAAATAAATAGTGATTCGTTGAAACGTAAAAGAAATTTTTTGATAATTTAAACAAACATTTTGGAACATCGGGATTTTATTGGAAAAGAAAATGCGAAAAGGATATCATTAGCAAAAAATAAAGTAAATAACGTTGTTCAGCCTTGCTACCCAGGGACTCGTCGAGCCCTGGATGGTCTGACGGTCCAATTCTTGAGGAATGATCCCTTGTTCACAACTTGGATGGTAGGGCCTTCCTCTTCCTCCTCCTCAACAATAACACAACAGTCCATGCCTTCATCTTCTAGGAATAGATTCTTCAAAGATACTAGAGTTTCTTCTTCTTCTGACCCCCATATTATATCAGCTTGCTGGAAAGTCTGCTCCAAATTTGGTATAGGGTGTTCCAATGGATAGTAGGGTCCGTGCCATGGTGGCTACCAACCTTCGTACTCCTGCCAAGTGTATTTGTATCCCAGCCCAAAAGTGATGCCATGGTGCTTCAACTGTATCGGTTTGGAAATCCCCTAAAGATTCTTACCGAGCCCTTTGCCATGCTTGTACCCGCTCTAGTTCAATATGATTTTGATCTTACTATCTCACCACTTATCCTTGTCTATTGCGTTAACCCGCTCGATGTGGTGATAGGTTTCTCCACCCAGCCTTCTTCTACCTTCAACCACCGGGATGGTCTGACGACTATAGATAGGGTTGCTTCCATCTCCGTGGATGATTACTTCCTGGTGGTTCCATTCAAATTTCACTGCCTGATGGAATGTTGATGCCACAGCCCTAGCGAAATGTATCCATGGTCGTCCCAATAATAGGATATTACGCGGATACATCTAGCACCTGAAATTCAACCTCGAACCATGTAGCTCCCATCTGTAGAAAAAGACTAATTTCTCCAATGGTGACCCTCTGAGAACCGTCGAAATCCTTCACATTCATGGATCCTTCTCTGATCTCGTACAATCCTTTGCCCAATCTTTTGAGTGTTGTCAATGGGCAAATGTTGAGGCTGGACCCTCCGTCGATTAGAACCCGGGTAATGAAATAATCTTCACATTGTATAGTGATGTGCAGTGCCTTGTTGTGACTTAGCCCTTCAGGTGGCAGCTCGTCCTCATGGAAAGTGATCTTGTGACTTTCCAGCACCTGTCCTACCATGTTGTCCATTTCTCCACTGGTGATGTTATTAGGAACATATGCTTCGTTCAACACTCTCATCAAAGTATTCATGTGCGCTTCCGAGTTCTGTAGCAATGACAGGATGGATATTTGAGTTGGAGTCTTGCTCAGCTGATCTATGACTGAATATTCTTTGGCTTGCACCTTTCTCCAAAGATCATCTGGACCTGTTTCAATGACGGGTGGCCTGTTGGAAGCATGTTTGCTAGACTCTGCCAAGTGTTCAGGTGTATAGACCCTACCAGTCCTGGTCATCCCCTGTGCGGCACCAACTTCTTCCATCTTAACCTTACCTTTCCTTCTTGCTTCAGCCACGTAGTCCCAAGGTACGTCATTGGTGTTGAAAAGCGGCAGGGTTGACACTGTCACTGTAATTAGTGCGCGTATCTTCACTTCAAATGGGACCGGTGCCGTGGCAGGTGGGGTTACCTCAACCTCAAACGGCACAGGTGCATCCGCAGGTGGTACCAGTTCAAACTTGAATAGGACTGACGCAGCTACCTCAACATCTCCTGATGGATAAATCTGGACTATGATGGGATTAAGTGTGACCGTTGGCTTCTTTGGGTCATCACCTTCTTTGATTAATCCAATCGACCCCTTTGGGTCCCATTCTTCCTCTATCCCTATCATGTTGATGCCTCCACCCCTATGGTCTGGGAGCGTATTTTTGCGGACATTGGGAGTAGCTTCCTTTGCTTGGATGACCTTATTATCAATCAGAGACTGGATTTTATCCTTAAGTGAACGGCATTCATCAATTGTATGCCCCTTCATGTCGGAATGGTATGCACAATTTTATTTGGGTTGACCCATTGGGATGGATTTTCAGGGGTTACAACAGGTATAGGAGTAACATAACCAGCAACTTTTAATCTTTTGTACAGCTGGTCAATAGGTTCATCAATGGCAGTATATTGCTTGGGCGGCCTGCGGTCAAAATTGGGTTGAGGTCTTGGAAAATTTTGAGTAGGGGGTGACTGGAAGTGAGAGGGTTGAGAGTTGTATGTATGATAAACAGTGGGTGTTTCGGAATATCTGGGAGATGTGGGTTGATAAGCAGGTGAGGGTGACGGTTGATAAGCAGGTGGAGGTGCTGGCTGATATGTAGGTGGGGTGCTTGGTATGTGAGTGGGGAAGTTTGTTATACCAACGCGGATTTGGGTCCTTGTGCAACCATTACCATCCATGAATCTTTCTTCTTGGATATACCACCAGACTACAAGGCTTTGTTGGTGGCTTGTAGTGCTTCGAAATTAGTAACCATTTCGCTCTTAATCCCTTCTTCAATTCTCTCACCTAGTTTGATGATGTCAGAGAATTTATGGTTTTCAACTACCATCATCCTCTCATAATATTGCGGGTCCTGTGCCCGGACGAAGAATTTTTTCATTTATTCTTCATCTAGGGCAGGCCTGACCTTGGCTGCTTCAGATCTCCAGCGAATGGCATACTCGCGAAAAGTTTCAGTAGGCTTCTTCTTGAGGTTCTGGATATAAAATACGTTTGGAGCATTATCCATGTTGAATCTGAACCGGTCTATGGAATTTGAGTCCATGCCTACCCAGTTGGACCACTTCTTAGGGTCTTGGATGATATACCACGACAAAGCATCTCTGGTGAGGCTTCTCATGAACAATTTCATGCGAATCTTCTCGTCTCTTCCTACTCCAACCAATTTATCACAACAGGTTCTCAAATGGACCCTGGAATCACCTGTACCATAGAACATCTTGAACTTAGGAGGTTTGTAACCCTCTGGTAGTTCAACATCAGGCTGTATGCAGAGATCTTCATAGTTCAATCCCGCAACTCTTTTACTTCCTTCGACGCCCTGGACTTGGATAGTCAGTCTCTTGAGTTCTTCGACCAAGTTCTTAATGAGCATATCCTTCTCACTGGATTCAAGTGTGCAAGAAATAGGTTGGGTGAAGTGAGGTAGAGACTCCACGTATATGGGGTTGTTATGATGGCCTTGCGCCTGAGCATAGAGGTGGTCATTTGTGGAGCTTTGTGGTTCAGGTATGATCAGTGGGGTGTTACTCGGAGTGTGGCAAGTGTTGCATTGTGGTGGAATAGTTTGATTTTTTGGTGGAGCTGTACGGTGGTGAGTTGTGGGAGGGTTCTATTTTTTTGGGGTATTCTGAGGAGGTATGGGTTTTTGGGTGTTCGGATGATTGACATCTGGAACACTAAGTGAGAAGGACATATTTGCCAACTTTCGCACATGTTCAAGCTCCCTTTGGTGTTTCAACAACCTTTGCTCGAGTTGTGACATAGCATCATTCTGAACCTGAGTACCTTGATTGTCAGGATCTTCTGTTCGTTCAGCTGTTGTTGTGTTTTCCTTTTTGATATTGCTCAAATCTTTCATTTTCCCTTTGCCTTTGCCTTTAAGTGGACTAGGAGGAGGAGGAGGTGAAGGGCCCCTGGATCTTGTGTGATATGATGACGATGCCAGAATACGCGAACTAAGCTTTGAGAAGGGGAATAAAACAAATAAAACAAAATCAAAAACAAAAGATAGCCAAGTCAGTGAGGATCATGAGAAAATATTGCAGTATTTAAACACACATTGCAGGGATATAAAAGCGTGTCCTAATTTGGGGATCCTCGTTTTGCCCGAGGTAGGCCTAGCGACAAGTTGATTTGGAGAACTTAGATGCCAATAATTGCCTCATTTCATTAATGTAAAAGTAGATAAATCTAAAACGACACTGAATAATATAAGTCACTAATGGCACTTGGCCTTATTACATTTGAAAAAGCAGGTAAATTTAATTTACTTGGTCCCAGAAGGACCTTCCCCAGGCTTGATCTTCTTGTCTCTATCGATTAGGTTCCCCAGGTCGTGCATGCCCAAGAACAGGTTTACTCTTGCTAGATGCCCTCCTTCGCTTCCCTCAGCATTCTGGCAGACGGCGACTTTTTGCCTTGTCTTCGCCTCTAGTTCCATCAGACCCTGCTCCAAATATTCCAACCTCTCATTGGATTTGATAGCCCTTTCCACTCATTGATCAGTTCCATATCAGTTTTGTGTTGCTCCAGATGCTCGGCCTCGGACTCACGAACCCTTTTGCGCAGTTTATTGTATTTCACTTGGGCCTCAGCAACTTCGTCTATGACCCTGTTTCCCTCACTGATTCCCGGCTCAACTATCCCTGTTATGCTTTCTTCCGACAATGATAGGTAAAAGCGTACATGCCCTATGTGGTACCTGTCTGGCTCGATGGTATTCTTTTCTATAATAACCTTTAGATGCCACATATGCTGAGCTTCACATTTGTACGGGATGTCGTCATCCTGAAAATCTGCCCTGTAATGACTCATTTTAGAAACTCGCGGTATGACTTGCTTCCTGCCTGCCTATCTCATAACCTTGATGTGAGCATAAGGGTATATGCCCCTTAAACCGATCAACACCAGGTGCAGAGCGTCCCTCGATATGATGATGAACTCACTGGTAGGGAACCATTCGAACATCCATTGAACCTGGTTCTCGGTCAAATTGTCAAAAACCTGCGCCCATTCTATAGCATTTTCCGGTTGAGCAAACCTGTCTGGGATGTAGGTCATTCTCTTAGGGTGATGGAAGGCTATATGGTGATTCCACGCCCTTCGTTGAAACTCTTGACGATATTGACCCCTTTGGAGATGCTCCAATAACCAAACCGGTAGTAGCCGATTACAACCCTCAAAGTGTTTGAACCCCTTCTGGCAGCGGTCCAAGACTCGGTATATGCCTGCTATGATCATAGGGATAATGGTATATGTTTGCCCCTCGATCCCCTCCATTAAGGTTTTGGCTACCATAGCCAGTCTAGTGTGAATCCTGTCTCCTTTTCTCGAAAATACTATCATACCCAGGAAGCAAACGACGAACACAATAACCCTGCGGTGAATATGACCCAAGGAAGTAATAGAGAATTCATCGTGGAAGATACGATAGGATTTGACGTTCATAGAGATAGTCAAAAGGTATGTAGGACTCTGTCAGGCACTCTAAATCATCGTTCCTTTTCAAACCCATCATTTTCAGGAATCCCCTAGCGGCACAGTTTTTCGGCACCAACAAACCTGGACTGTCCTAAGGTAATCCCGCGAAACCCCCTATCTCCTCCAAGAGGGGGGTCATTTCTATGTTGCCAAAACGGAACACAAACCTTTCTCTGTCCCAGAACATAGTGGCTGCTTCAATCAACATATTGTTCGATTGGATATCTAGTAAAGAGAGTAAGTTTCCGAGGACCCTCTGTTTAACCAAAGAATTGGATTCTTTGCCCAAAGCTATTTTAAGAAGAACACGGGTTTCTGATAACCAAAGAATAAGATTATAATAGTAGGTAAACTCGTAAATGGAAAGAAGTAAGATGCACAAAAAGTAAGTATATTGCAATAGTAGTTAGAAATTTTTTTTCTTCCTCCCTTACATGTTATATTTTTCTCCTTTATATAGGGAATTTCCTAATATAACGTCTACCATTTTCGGTGATTAAGCATTAATGACTAATTATGACTTTAATGTAACGTTACAATGAATAAACCGTAAATGTTGCGTGAATGTTGTGTAATGCATGGATCTCTAATTTGAAGATCTCTGAATCTGTCCTTTATTCTACCCAAATACACTTTTGACCGTGTCTCTTCATTTTCTCAATCAGGTTGAGACTTCCGTAGCTAATTAACCCATGGGTGTGATTTGCCGTGCCTCTTTGCCTCATACCTCTTCATAGAGTTCCGTCCAGTTGTCGTGTCTTCATTGCTCCACGTAGATGTGAAGCTCCTTTTTACCAATACAGATAGTCCCCCCACTTACCATATATTTATCAATTAATATTTGGTAAGTGGATACTCATTTATGGCGGAGTATTTTGCCGCCGCTTCACTCGAATCACTGCATTTTTTCCTGTACGTAAGCGTCGCTTTTCACTTCCATTTAATGCTTATGCCACATGGCATTCTTAGGTTGGTTCTGCAATTGTTCAGCGTCTTTTAGGGCTTTCTTGCGGCTGCATCAGTCACGAAGTGACATCTTCAATTATGGTTTTCACATCATTGCTTTTTTTTTTCATTTTTTGACGGTTGTCTTCGAGTATAAATACCTCCTTTTCCTTTTCTTTCACGAAAAACTTCTAACTTTCAAACTTTATTTGTAAAGAACTTTTTTCTTTGCCTTTGTAGATATATCTTCTTCAAACCAATCTAAGAGAGTCATAAACGTTGATGAATTGACACCCTCTTCCACTCCGACTCGGAGTCGGAGGGGTGGTAGACTGAGGAGTTTAGGCTCTACTCCTTCGAGAGGCTCTTCTTCTTCCCAGATTGTTTCCCCTCTTTCTGCTAGGTTTTTAGTCTCTGCAAGAGCTAGGGTTTCCAGGTATTTGCCAGGGGTAGAGAACATCACGAACCCCTACGCGAACCACGAGTTGATGAAATCATTCCTGCTGAGTTTACCTTCACTAGGGATAGTCAGGTTCTTGTAGATCAGTCGTTATACCTTGATAGTGTTGATAGGTATCCCACTCTTATTACCGAAGGTTTGATTCCCCTTGTTCGCAGGGAATATTCTTGGGAGTCTGATTTTCCCATTGTTATTCCGAATAGCAATCAAAGAATAACTTCTTACAAGACGAGGCATTCTTTTGTTTACACTTACCCTTTTACTCCAGGGTTTAGACCACCTATTGATCCAGTCCTCATCAAATTTTGTCATTTCTTCAACATTTTCTTAGGACAAGTTGGTCCTCTTGTGTGGCGGGTTGTCGCGTGTCTTAGATGCTTAGCTTCTTTAACCTTGGTTCCTTTTACCTTCACTCACCTCATTCATCTTTATTCTCCTACCTTATTTCATCAAGGGGTTTTCACTCTGGCTGCTAGGAGCAAAAGAGTGTTGGTAACCCCTGATGATGATAAGTATAGAGGTTGGTACCTTCGGTACGTTGCTGTGCGCACTGCTGGTTTAGTGGGCGAGGAAAATCTTCCCTTCCCTGAGAAGTGGAATCACACACGTGAGTACATTTTAGCTCACATATGTTATTTTTCTTCTCTTTGCTTTAAATGTTTTATTGACACCGTAGCTATTTTCTTCCTCTTTCAGCAATCATGGGTACTGTTGAGAATGTCTCCGGTATCCGTGATTGGGTAGAAAAGATGTTGTCGGTTGCTCCATTGGAGGAAAGATCTTGGAAGTACTTCTCCGGGAAGTACGGTTGGAAAGTGAAGACTCACGGTAAGTGAAACTTTTGTTTTCGCTTTTTTTTTCTTACTCGAGCTTCTTTTTCTTCGTTTGTTTAACCTTTTTTCTTTTCACAGGGTTTCCTGCTTGGGTGATGTCTGCTGCATCCATTCCGAAGATGTCTTTGGATCAGGGCTAGGAGATTATTACTAGTTCCTCTTCTTCCAAGAGGAAAGTTGGTGGGTCTAGGACCTTAGAAGAAGAAGAGGAAGAGGAGGGCATTTTGGTGCACAGGTCACGTAGAAGAAGAGTGGTCTCAGACGATGAGTCTACACTCGTGGTAGTGTCTTCCGTACCTGATGTCAGACCTTCTACCTCCTGGGATTCTTCTTCTTCTCTTGCACATGATTATGTGGATCATCTATTCCACAAAGGTTTTGGCCCTGCTGTTAATGAGGCGCCTCTGGCTGTTTTTGCTCCCTCCTTTAGAGAAATCTCATCATCCGTTCTGGCTATTTCCTCTGCTCCTTTGGCCATTTCTGCTCCCTCTGCTGCCTTGCCCGTGGCTTTCTCAGCTCCTCAAGTTTTCGTTCCTGAGACTTCTTCAGCTCCACAAATTTCATTGCCCGTGGCTCCTTCTTCTCAGCCTGCTTCCGTGCCTCCTGTTAGAGAAGTAGGGTCTTCCAGCAGGGAGATGAGGCAAGTGCTAATTGAGGTTCCGGTTGATGGGAGCCTTTTTAAGAAATTCGGCCAACCCGAAGTGTGGCTGAAGCCTTTGATTGGCCCAATAGAGATGACCAAGCTAGATAGTTACAGTTCTCTTACCTGGGCTAATGAGGTTGTGCATTCCTCCTTTAAGTTAACATTCATTCTTTTGTATCTCATTCTTATACATGTAATTACCGTATCTAATTGATTTTGTTTTTGTAGATCAATCTCATAGGCACATAACTCATGAAGAGGATTTCTAACACAGAGCAAGAGCTAAAGGAGTGGCATGCCGAAGCAGGGAATTGGAAGGGGAAATATGAAAGCATGAGGCTCGACATGGAAGCCTTAGAAGAAGAAAAGAGTACCTTGGAGCGGCAGATGAGAGTTGTGGCTGCAGGGTTGGCAGTGGAGAAGGCTTCTTCTAACCAAGCAAACAAATACAAGAGCATTCTTGAGTCTTTGTTTGCTGAGCAATTATCTCGTTCCTCGGAAGGAGCTTGAAAGCCTTGCTAGAGCAGAAGGAGGAATACTCAGGCGAGCTTGTGCAGTCACTCACCCGAACTCAGGAGGATCTTCGCGTTGCTTTAGACAAAATCCAATCTCTGGAGGAGTCAATTGTACCTTTGAGGGTTGCCCATGAAGCTGCAGAAGTTGAGAAGGATGGGTTAAGAGCTGAGCTTCAGATATGGGAGAGAGATTATGAAATTCTCGAAGAGGCGGCAGCTGTCGATGTTATTTGGGCGTACATGAATTCTCGCCTCGATACATTGAAGGAAATGAGTCGGGGAGATTTCTACCTTAACGCTGAAATTGTTAAAATCAAGGAAGCCATGGAAAAGGCTTAACAAGGTTTGAATCTTTCCCCACCTGAAGGTGAGACTCCTGATTTCCGAGCCTCTCAAGCAATGTAAGTCCCCTACATCTGATTTACTACCAGTTGGGAATCACTTTTGATCACGATTTTCTCAATTGAAAGCTCTCGTTCAAGTTCTAATCCTGCAATAACAGCTTCGTACTCTGGTTCATTGTTAGTTATAGGATAACATTTGATAGCCTGCCGTGTCTTTTCACCCGTGGGTGATATTAAGACTATGCCTAGGTCGGCACCTTTTATATTGGAAGAACCATCGGTAAATAGAGTCCATAGACCCGGATTAACACCGTTGAAGAGTTGTAACTCTTTTTCCACTTCAGGGACAACGCTATTACTAAAATCAACAAAAAAATCAGCTAAGATTTGAGACTTGATTGCAGTCCTAGGCTGATATATTATTTCATGCTCACTTAATTCTATGGCCCACTTGGCTAATCTTCTTGATAGTTCTTGTTTATGTAGTATGTTTCTTAATGGATACGAGGTCACAACTGTGATTGGATGACATTGAAAGTATGGCCTTAATTTTCTAGATGCCATGATTAGAGATAAGGCTAACTTTTTTAGATGTGGATACCTAGTTTCAGCATCTAGTAATGTCTTGCTTACATAATAAATAGGAGATTGTTTACCTTTATTCTCCCTTACCAATATTGCACTTACATCAATTTCTGAGACAGCAAGCTAGACGTATAGCCGCTCCCCCTCCTTCGGCTTTGACAACAACAGAGGTTTTGATAGATAAGCCTTTAGGTCTTTGAGAGCATGTTGACATTCTTCAGTCCATTCGAACCGATTTTGCTTTTTGAGAACTGCAAAGAATTTGAAACTTTTCTCGGAAGATTTGGAAATAAATCTTCCTAAGGCTGCAATTCTTCCCGTTAGTCTTTGAACTTCTTTTTTATTTATAAGTACATCAGGTATTTCTTCTATAGCTTCAATTTGATCAAGATTTACCTCTATTCCCATGTTTGATACAAGGAAACCTAAGAATTTACCTGATTCTACGCCAAAAGCACATTTTTCTGGATTCAGCTTCATATTATACCTGTGTAAAATGTCAAAGGTAATAGAGAGGTGCTGGAAATGGTTTTCCGCCCGTGTTGATTTTACCAGCATGTCATCAATGTAAACTTCCATTGTTTTTCCCAAATGTTCCTAGAACATCTTGGTCACTAGACTTTGATATGTGGATCCAACGTTTTTAAGCCAAAAGGCATGACTTTATAACAATAAGTCCCCCTGCTTGTAATAAAGGAGGTTTTTTCCTCGTCTGAGGGATCCATTTTAATCTAACTATAACCAGAATACGCATCTAGAAAGCTTAACAATTCATGACCTGCGGTGGCGTCAATCATTTGATCTATATGTGGTAATGGGAATGAATCTTTGGGGCATGCTTTATTTAAGTCAGTATAATCTACGCATACTCTCCATTTTCCATTCTTTTTAGGTACTACCACAGTGTTAGCTAGCCAGTTAGGGTACGTTACCTCTCGTATTGAACCAATCTTTAAGAGTTTCCGTACCTCTTCGTCAATCACTTGGTTCTTGAATGGTCCTTGCTTTCTTTTCTTCTGCTTAACAGGTACGAAGGATGGATCTTCATTTAGTTTATGAGTCATCACTTCTAGTGGGATACCTGTCATATCTGAGTGGGACCACGCAAAGCAATCTGCGTTAGCCTTTAAATAATCAATTAACTTACCTCTTCGACCGGGACTCAGCCTCGTGCCTATGTACACTTTCTGTTCAGGCTTTTGTTCAGACAATGGAACAGCTTCGAGCTTTTCTGTAGTTGTTTCGATGTACTCGTCTTCCTCCGGTTCATGAATGACCTCCGGTCTGGAATCTACATCTGTGTGGTCCAATGCCTCTTCCGTGGTGACTTGATTCACTTTCTCGTAAGTATTTTCTTTCGTACCTGTTTCAGCAGTAATACCTTCCGTACCTATTTGGGTTGTAATTTCTTCCATGCCTGTTTGGGCGGTGTCACCTGCTTGGGAGATTTCCTTATCCTTTGATTCTTTCACCTCTACTTTTTTGTTGTAGTGTACCACGGAATTTATATTTCTCGCGGTTTGCTGATCGCCTCTAATTTGCTGAATCCCCCATTCAGAGGGGAATTTAATTACCTGATGCAAGGTGGAGGGTATTGCTTTCATGTCGTGGATCCATGGCCTTCCCACGATTACATTATAAGCCATGTTAGTATCGATGACTTGGAACCTGATACTTTTGATCACTCCTTCAACATAAGTGCTAAGTTCAATTTCTCCTTTTGTTATAACCGTAGAGTTATCAAACCCTGATATGGCTCGTGCCCTTGGGATTACTTGATTCCCCAATAGCATTTCTTCCACGACTCTTAGCAAAATGATATTGACTGAACTACCTGGATCAATCAACACTCTTTTTACGTTAGTGTCATGAATAAGTAAAGATATTACCAGAGCATCGTTGTGAGGAAGCATTAGTCCGCCGATATCTGCATCATCGAAGGTTATATCGTCTACTTCCAGATTTTCACGAACTCCCTTTCCGTGTGTAATTGTGAACTTCGTGGTCGTTTTGCAGACCACTCCGTTTACTTCTTCACCTCCATGTATCACGTTGACGGTTGTTTTGGAGATGGAGGTTTTGGGGACTCCTTCATGTTCTTCAAGTATGCCTTTTTACCTTTTTCACTAAACAATTCTGTCAAATAACCCTGTTTCAATAATTGTTCTACCTCACCTTGCAAAAATCTGCAATCTGCAGTTCTGTGTCCATGATCATTATGGAATTCACACCAGAGATCTGGGTTCCTCTTATTCGGGTTCGACCTCATCTCTTTGGTCCATCGAACCTTATCACCCAAATTTCTTAACACTGAAATTAGTTCGAAGGTACTTACATTAAATGTTTGATCCCCAATTCGCGCATTACCTCTAGGTCATTGATCTTGATCCCTTCTGGATCTAGATGAGGACGATCCCGCATCTCTGCTTGGTGGTCCATAATCTGACCTGGTGTTTTCGAACCTGGGACGAGTTTCACGTCCCGATGGTCCCAAGTAAGGATCGTACCTATTTTTACCTGATCTCCTGTCTGATTCTGAACGTCTGGATCTAGTATAATCTTCCTCTTTTGGACGAGCAATGGTATCTTCTTCTATTCGAAGTTTAGTAATATACCTGTTATAAACATCGTTCCATGTTGTAGCTGGGAATTCTCTCAAGCTTTCCTTGAGTCTTCTTGTGGCTTCTGAGCTTTTGTCATTTAGATTACCGNCTTTTCTCGACTTTTTGCGCACCGGAGTGTGCCTTTATGAAAGAATCTGCAAGCTCAGCAAAAGAATCAATAGAGTTTTCAGGGAGAAGAGAATACCAGGTTAGCGCCCCTTTGGTTAGCGTTTCTCCAAATTTTTTAACTAGGACCGACTCAATTTCTTGTTTTGTTAAGTCGTTTCCCTTCACTCCGGTGGTAAAAGCAGTCACATGGTCGCGTGAGTCGGTTGTCCCATCATACTTAGGTACGTCAAGCATTTTAAACTTCTTTGGAATGGGTACGGGTGCCGCGCTTGGTTTCCAAGGTTGTTGAGAATATCTATCAACGTCAATGCCTTTGATAACAGGTGGTACTCCAGGAATTTGTTCGATTCGATCATTTTTTCCTTCACCTGTTTTTGCAAAGTTAGTAATAAAGTTTGTAATTCAGAGTTATTAGACATACATGGTCTCGCTGCGAGAGATTCATTAGGAGTATCTCCCCTTCCTGAGTTTGCCAACCCAGATTGAGGATTTTCCATGGTGATGGTATTATTGGGGGGTGGTGTCAGTGGTGCAGGTAACGCTGCCGGTAATCCCCTCGCAAATTCTTGCAAAGCTTGGCTCACATACTCTGCAATCATTTGCTTTACCCGATCTTGTTCCACCATTTGATCATTATTATCGTTATTGTTATTGGATCTTTCTAGGGATTGTTCCCTTGAACCACGTGGGGATCCTGAAGGCGATGTAACTGGGGTTCCATTCCTTTGTTGGTTGTTGTCGTTGGAGGTCGACATAGTTCAAAGGATATCACTTGAAAAGCAAACAAAGATTATCAGATTCCCGGTAACGGAACCAATTGTTTTAACCAAAGAATTGGATTCTTTTCCCAAAGCTATTTTAAGAAGAACACAGGTTTCTGATAACCAAAGAATAAGATTATAATGGTAGGTAAACTCGTAAATGGAAAGCAGTAAGATGCACAAAAAGTAAGTATATTGCAATAGTAGTTCGAATGTTTTTTTCTTCCTCCCTTACAGGTTATATTTTTCTCCTTTATATAGGGAATTTCCTAATATAACGTCTACCCTTTTCGGTGATTGAGCATTAATGAATAATTATGACTCTAATGTAACGTTACAATGAATCAACCGTAACTGTTGCGTGAATTTTGTGTAACGTATGGATCTCTAATTTGAAGATCTCTGAATCTGCCCTTTATTCTGCCCAAATACACTTTTGACCATGTCTCTTTATTTTCTCAATCAGGTTGAGACTTCCGTAGCAAATTAACTCATGGGTGTGATTTGTCGTGCCTCTTACCTCTTCATAGAGTCCCGTCCAACTGTCGTGTCTTCATTTCTCCACGTATATTACTGAGTCATCAAGATTTATTACACGTGTGAAGATCTTTTTTACCAATACACCCTCTTCACATGGTCTTTGTCACTTGGCGAAAGGTATTCCCACAAATCCAACAACAATGGTGGTTTTCTTTGGACCATGCCGAACCTGGGGACTTCGTGCCTCATTTTCTGCAAAATAGACAAGGTTAGACCCTTTTCCCCTCCAGATTCAACTACTTATACATTAGTGATTAGCATATTGGCATTTATTTCTCCAAATTAATGCACAGATCGTGATCGCGCCCATTGGGATTACAAGAACCCCGTTGGAATTTTGGATAAGGTTGTCTTAAAGGGTTTTCATGCGGACAACATATTAACCCGGCTAGGTTTGACCATGATACATGTACAGTTATAATCAGAGTAGGATTTCTATGGGGTTTTAGACTGGTACCCTCAAGGGGACAACTTGAGGGGAAAGGCACAAATCGTCGACTGCACCGCTGATCGACTAGTTTTACCGCAAATAAGTCTTTCCGAATTTAAGGGGTGATATAAAATAGGAAGATCGCAACCAATCATCAAGCGTTTCTAAAGGATTTGTATAGGAACTAGTGGAATATGATATTGAGCATGATTATGCAACAATAAATAAGCAATAAAAGCATGTCGTCATGTATTTGCACGTTATGAAAGCGGTAAATACAACGGTTATGATTGAAAAGCAGTTACAAAGGAAAACAAAAAGAAACATGTCTGTTTCATTTAAAAGAATAAATACTTGGGAAAGTAAACAATTAATTGCACATAAAGGGGAAGGGAAAGGGTGCATGTTTTAGCAAAATAAAGACAAATTCACAAAGCAGTTTGAAATTGTAAAAGCCTAGAAATCTCCAGCAGAATCGCCATGCTGTCGCGCCCTCTTTTTCCTCTCCTTTCGGATTAGTCACGGTTTTTGACGTTATTGGGACAACTCATTTCCTTTTGGGAAAGGGGATGTAAAGGACTTGAAGAGTCGCCACCTAATGAATTAAGGTGCGTTAGGACACCTATTAAGGGTTATAATAACACTAATTGAATAACCAGAGATTGGGTAAGGGCTTAAAATTACTCCAAGGGGAAGGTGTTAGGCACCCCTCAAAGTCCACAACTGTGGTTCCCGGCCAAACAAACTTTGTGAATTTTAGCAAGTAGCAAATAAGCAGTCAAGTATACACATGGCAACAAGTAATGGTTGTGAAAAGATTTGCAGTCTAAACACACATATGTAGGAATAGGGGATTCCTAAGTTGTTTATCCTATAGGATCACATCAATGCAATGCCCGGTAATCACTCCTCAGTGAGGAGCTACACGTGGAATTAGCGCACCGGTCATCATATCCATATCTACCCTTTACCCCACCCCTTAGCGGTTATTAACTGAATTTAATTAGCGATCTCTATGCGTGTTGTTACCCTTCCCTTCTCAAGGGTCCTGGAGGAATTTAGGACCTCTATATAGGTAGTTCTAGACAGACCCCTAAGGTTTTAAAAGGATAAAATTCTAAGCGACAGGCAAGAACAAATAAGACTAATCAGATAAATACAGGAAAGCAGTTATGAGGCCCAGATTTACCTCCATAAGTAATGCACATAATCAGCACGTCTCAATCACAAACAAGAGGTGGTTTCATTAGACAGAATCCTAAGGCAGGATATCTAAGTGAATGTCAATGCACAGAAATATGCAGCTATATTTTTATAAACTCAGGATCAGGGGCCTAATCAGTTTGCCTACTAATTTTTAAGCTTGTTAACCTTTAGACAGTTCAGAAGTTATTTTTTTGCTTAAAAGCATGTTGTTCTAGATGTTACGAAAGTGCAGCGAGTGCTGCCAGTTTTATCTAAAACAGGATAATCGTATGTGAGATTGTTTTTACCATTTTCATGAATCAATAGTTAAACTAGGTGTGGTTAAGCAAATGCAAACGGAGTGCCTAATACATGATTTCTAAATGCACAAAAACGACAGTTTTATGTCAATGATCCTTAAATTAACAAAATTTCTACAGCATGATTTCTAAATGCACAAAAAGGATTACAGAATGATCGAAACATGATTTTTTGAATGCACAAGAGAAACAGCTTTTATGTTAACGTTGTTTATTGTCCTAGGAGCAGGATTTCTAAGCGATAATAATAAAGCATGAATGAGATGCTGAAACAGTAGACATGAAATCCTAGGAACACGATATCTAGTGCATGCTTGGCATGGTTTGAATGAACATGCTGGTCCTAAAACATGGATTCTAATGCAGATAGAAATAATGTAAAGCTTAAAAGATGTTTTCTACCCGATGATATTAACATAACTATATGGCTACTCTCCCCATTTCACTAGCCATCCCCAATATCTATTTACAATAATGATTACAAACCAATAACTAAATGAATTACATAAATAGATAGAAAAGAAGTTGTTAAATTATAGGGAGCCTGAAGCAGGCCCAAATGTACCCTAAGGATACCAGATGTTCATAACCTCGACTGTCAGAGTTTCATAGCCTTTCTCATGTCCGGGTGTGTCAGAGTTCCCTAAGGACCCCAAGGATCCCGGGCAGTGCTCACACCCAGATTTCATAGCCAGAACTGAGCAAGTGCAGTATGGAAGAGCCAATCCCAGTGCATCAGAGTTCAGAGGGATCTCACAGGAATCCCAAGGCAGTCACACACTTGAGGGGCAAAACCTAAGAGTAGAGTGAGAGTTCTTGACATAGTTTTGAAAAGGTTTTGATATGAAAACAATATTGAAAAAGGAATTAGTTGAGTGAAGAAGTTTTATGAAAATAGAGGGATTGATTAATAGTAAAATAGTTCAACAAGAACAGTGTCAACCAAACAAACAACATATCAACCATAGAGCGAGCAGATTCCACATTGCTCAACAACAGACTTTCACAAAGGGGAGTTGGGAACTGGGGACACATAGGGCATGTGCAATGAACATATAATAGGCAGAAACACAGGGGTTTTGTAGGGGGTTTATGGGATTAGGGGATAATTAATGGTACCAACACAATATGAATTCCAGAAAAAACAGTTGAGGGCATAGAATCAGACAACTTAAGGTGACAAAATTGCTTTGCAAAGAAAGGTTCATACCAGAAACCAGACAAACATAAATAGAGCAGAGTCAGGCTGGGATATGCCACAAAGGGTGAACAAGTTCATAAACATGTTGATCCTAAGTTGAATTAGGAAAAACTAATATGCTGTGTAAAGCAGTAATGTAGATAAGTTAATTACATGTCGAAAAGCTAAACAATGGATGGAAGTAGACTGATGCTCAGTAAACTAAAGCAGTAAGTAAACACGTTGAGTTTGGAACTTGGATTTAAATCAGAACAACCAGTTAAAGAGAAACAAATACTAAGTATAGGGCAGTAGAGTGCAATAATTAGCCTCGGCTTGCAGCCAGCTAATTCAATTGAAGCAACAGGTAGCAAGAAATAGCAGAAAGTTTTTTTTAAGTGTGAGAGGGAGTTTTTTGAACCAGTCAGTTCGTGTCTAATGAAAGTAGAAGAGAACATATATATATATATATATATATATATATA
>MDKJ01345510.1:0-24745 GCA_005239525.1 Nicotiana knightiana | reverse complement strand
TCGGGACTTGATCTTACCCGGAAACATTCTTAATCTTGAATTATACAGTAATACCTTGTCTCCTTGTTTGAGTTCCCGGTCCACTATATTTTTATCATGAATTCTCTTCATTCGTTCCTTGTACAACCTAGTGCTTTCAAATGCCTGGCTTCTGGATTCTTCTAATTCTTGTAATTCTGTGATCCGATTTTCTCCAGCAGTATCAAAATCTAGATTCAGCTGCTTCACTGCCCACCATGCTCGGTGTTCTAGTTCGACGGGCAGGTGACAGGCCTTACCAAATACCAACTTGTATGGAGACATACCAATTGGTGTTTTAAATGCTGTTCTGTAGGCCTAGATGGAATCATCTAGTTTCTTCGCCCAATCAGTTCTTGCAGCGTTAACAGTTTTGGTTAGCACACTCTTTATTTCCCGGTTTGATACTTCAACCTGCCCGCTAGTTTGGGGATGATATGGAGTTGCTACCTTGTGACGTACGTCATATTTAGCCAGCAACTTTTCGAAAACACGATTGCAGAAATGCGTGCCTCCATCACTTATAATGGCCCTTGGTGTCCCAAAGAGGGTGAATATGTTCTTCTTTAAGAACCTCACCACCACTTTTGCATCATTGGTGGAGAATGTTGCCACTTCTACCCATTTTGACATGTAATCAACAACAACAAGTATGTACTTATTGCCGTAAGATCTTACAATAGGACCCATGAAATCTATCCCCCAAACATCGAACACTTCTACCTCTTGTATTGGATTCATTGGCATTTCATGACGAAGGGATATCTTCCCCGTCCTTTGGCATTCATTTCAGCCTTTCACCCATTGTTGGGCATCTCTAAACACAGTAGGCCAATAAAATCCGACCTCCAACACTTTAGCTGCTGTTCGGACTCCTCCGAAATTTCCTCAATAAGGTGCTGCGTGACAAGCCTGCAAAATAGCACATTGTTCTATCTCGGGGACGCACCTCCGGATCATGTTATCTATGAAAATTTTAAACAAATAAGGTTCATCCCAATAGTAGTTACGGATATCACAGTAAAATCTTTTCTTTTGTACAGAGGAGAGCTCATAAGGATCAATGCCGCATGCCAGGTAATTAGCAATGTCTGCATACCATGGCACCTCTATCACATTTGTGGCCAACAGCTATTCATCTGGAAAGGTTTCCAGAATATTCTCAGCTTTAGGTGGCTCGCTCAAGTTACGCTAGCTAGATTGCATTACAGTTCACTTTAGATTGCACCCGAGGTATCGTTATCTCCAATCCAACCTCTAAACCGTCGGTTATGACTTTTGTCTATAATCTGGGAGTGGTGTTGTTCAAACAATTACCTAAATATGCACTATCTCTCAAGTAGATACACACTAGTTAGGCACAGCTAATTGATGGCCATTCAATTAGCTATAATAAGAACGTAATTGAACAAATAAAGATGAACAATCAACCAAACTATATTAATATCACCGCAAGTTAGTCCCCCAACAGGTTCTACCAAAACCCTAGATTAAGAAATTAGCTAAACATGTTCATAAGAATCAAATCCAAAATAACTTGCATAATTGAATTACAGAGTAATGAACTAAGGAGATAAATATCAATGTTTTTGCTTTGCTGAGTAGTAATCCACATGTTTTTCTTTACTTGATGATTTCCTCTCTTCGAATCCTTCGTATATCTTCCGATCCTCGTTAAGTTGTGTTTTAGGGGTCTATTTATACGTTTAGGACAAACCCTAAACGTGTAGGAGACTTCTATTCCAACCAGGAAACACTTAAACTCGTCAAAACTCGGAATTGACCGAAACAAGGGCCTGGCGTTTGGGCCCTGGCGCCTGGCTAACGCCAGGCTAAGGTTGGCGTTTGGGCTCTAACGCCTGGCTAACGCCAAGCTAAGTCTAGCGTTCGGACTCTAACGCCTGGCTAACACCAGGCAAGGTTAGGCGTTTGGGCTCTGGCGCCTGGCTATAGCCCGGTGCACTCCTCCTCGCCTCTTGATGGTATTTTCGATGTATTTGCATCCATTTAGCTGGGTTTCCATCTCCAATTCACCTACACATGAAATAGACTCTATTATGCACATAAAATGTGTATTTTTATCATTAACGCACATAAAATGTAGGTCATATAACATCTTAAACCATGAATTCTAGCCTCGCATCAGTGAACACGTGCCCTTGAACGCGAACACGATGACTACTTCACTCAGACCTCCGCGCTCGCATCCTCCTCTTCGCAAACGCGAAGAACAAAATCTCAGCTCCCCCAGAATACCCTTCGCGAACGCGGCCTCCCACCCGCGAACGCGATGAACAAAATCTCTGCAACAAAAACCAAAAGAAATCTGCGAAGTTCCAAAACCAAAAATCGATCCGTTAATCATCCGAATCAATCCCGAGACCCTCGGGACCTCAACCAAACATACCAACATATCCAGTAACATCATTCAAACTTAGTCGAGCCTTCGAAACACCAAAAACAACACGAAAACACCAAATTTACATCAAATTCACGCTTATGAACTTCAAAATTTCCAAATTTCGCCAACTATGCCGAAACCGACCAAAACACCTCTGATTGTTTCCACTGCCGACCGAAAATTGCCAAAACTAACTTTCGCCAATGCAAGCCAAATTCTACACCGGACATCACTAATATATTCTGAATACACCCCTAAGTCCCAAATCACCTAACGAAGCTATCCGAGCCATAATATCCACATTCTGAGGTCGTTCACCAACAAGTCAACTCTCAGTTGACTTTCTCAACTATTAGGCTACCTTGAGAGACTAATTGCCTCAATGCTCACCATGACCACTCTGAACCTGAATCAACCGACCCAACACACATAAATGAAGCTGAACCACATAAAATGAAGCAGAAACGGGGCTAAACTATCGGAACGAACGGCCGGGTCGTTACATCCTCCCCCACTTAAACATACGTTCGTCCTCGAACGTGCCAAAAGTTGTTCTCCAACCCTATCGAATTGTTATGCAGCTTACCATGCACATACCCGTGGGTGAACCCATATCACCCTATCTCGTATAGGTCCAATAGCACAATACCGCTGAAATTTCGAAATCCAAATCCTGGCCCATAAACCTTAGAACCAAATTCCCACTTCTGAAATGATATATAAGATCGAAATTTCCATAACTATAAACTGAACAAGCCTGATCATGCTGAATCAGGTCATATACGTACCCCAGATGAAATCACATAATACACCGCGTGACTCAAACACTCATAGCAATAACACTTTAACCACAATAACTGCTCATAACAACCCAATACCGGTACACCACCTCTTATCAAGAAATGCCTCGGTCTAACACTTCCATATACTGCCGATGATAAAGAAGCACGTAGAACTAACTACCATTCGTCCGATCACCCAGACATGAAACTCCCCCTTCCCAAACAGGAATTATAGCTGATTTCTAAGCCAACTCCCGACATTTTTCCTTTCAACTATGCTGTAGAAAATTCCGAAAATATTCATTCTAGGTCCAATGACCTCCTCTCATCCATCGCAACCACCCTGATAACATGACACTAACCATTCGACACATCGATACAATTCGAAGCCAAAACCAGTGCAACTCGTGCACTTAACTACAACATCATAATGCAAACAATTTATATAAAAGATCCGCACGAGATGACTATCCTGCCATTAACAATTACCATCACCATATCATACTAACAGCATGGCACACACCACAAAATCAAAAATGGATGAATCCGATACCAAAGGTCATACCCCCACATAACTCCGCTACGCTGCGCTATCTCACCCAACCGCTGGTCAACTTGGAATATTTCAAGACACCTTGCCAAAAAATCCATAACCACTCGAAATTCGACATCAAGTACTCAAAGTGCATTCCCATAACCACAGGGGAAAACCGGACGATACCATGCCACCCAAAACATAAGGTATATAACCAACACGCCTCAATCCCGCAACACCCAATTAGTTACCTTACTCAAATCTAGCTATAAGGTCCAATTAGAACCGCATCATATGTGCATATAAACAATAATCACCACTCCTCGCCAAAGAGTAACTCATAGATAACTTTAGAACATTAATAAACTCAATCACAATCGAATGGTACATTTCTCAACAATAGAAACTCAAAGCCAACAATTCCGACCCGGTGCAGAACACGCACCCATATTAGCCTACCAGTGACCCTAAATTAACTCTGATCACCCACAACAGGTAGATAACTTACCGAAAAGTTCATAATGACAGAATCACGGTACATACTAACATTCGACTAGCTCAGCTCGCCTCTTCACAGTTTACTTCCACAAAATATCCTGTTTATGAGAACTCCCAGTCTCGCAATCCATGAAATGTATGGATTACTATATCTGATCATAACTCCACCGCTCGAATACATAACACATCCCAAATACTCATTCATTCCATGGGGAATACCCCTATAATTCTTCCATTCGCCAAGCAACCTTGAATATCAACAGTCGATCCAACAATAGGGCGCCGCGATACAAATGAAGTACCCTCAATTCAGACACATTGCTCTTTCTGAAATATATACCCTCATCAAGTAGCACCCATTAGTGATATCATCTACCTAGTCATCTGAAACTGCCCATGCTGCATAAGAATTTTATGATCTTCCTTCCAGAACCGAACCGTGACTTCACATACGCAAATCTCAAGTCCACTAACATACCGCACATGCCATGACAACCTAGGAAAAATACGGGAACTCCATGGTCCCTTCTAAGCCACAAGCAACTACGTACCCTAACTAAACAAGAACTCTCATTGGATCCCATTTAGAAACAAACTCACTATACGCCACAAGAAATATGCACCCTCAACCGCGGTAGAAACCATCCGGAACTATCCGAAATCCCATTTGCGCAACACTAACCCGTCAGGACCGAATTCTTCTATCTCAACCAAACTACGCATACCACCAAAATTCCAAGAGCATTTCTAAGAAACACCCAAAAACCTCGTCACCTTATGATCACCCAAAGAACAAATCGTATCCCTTACCATGCTGATCTGACCTACTACCAAGTCGTCTTATTTACCCAGGTTTCATCTAACTTACCTTGAAATTGATACTTCTTCCTGCCGTAATACCACAAATTTGCAACCCAGACTCACCACACGCGACCCAAGCATAAAACCATACCGTCTAAGGCTCGTAAGCGACTGAATACTACCTCAATTATCCCCAATTGCACCACATTACAAAAACTTACCCTGAAGAAACTCCTGCAAATCTAAAGCCATTACCTTCACCTTCCTGATACCGATATGTAAAATACCACAAGTCTTGACATTCTCTAACGTAAATCTCAATCGCACTGACCAAATAGACATAATCGACCTGACCCGTTTGCACACTAACATATTAGGTAAGTAACCCACTCACTTGAAATCACAAGCAAATTCATACACTGCACACACTATACCTTTTACAATTTCCACTAAATCATTCAATAGAACTCAATTACCCAAACAAGGCACACTACAACCTATATCGAAGAAATTTTCATTACTCATGACACTCCCCGACCCCACACCTGCAGGTCATAATTGATTTACCACTATACCTCGAACTAAAACCAATACCACACATAATCATGCAATCAACTTATCAATAACGAACTCCCCCACTTGGCTCAAAGACAAGGATAAAGTTAACAAGACTATGCCCACACATTATCACTACCACCATGTTGTGGTGGGATTCAACTAAATCCCTCATAATCTTATATGACCCAAACCATCTAACACTCAAGTCAATTGCCAAATCTCGAATCCACCATTACAATAGTCACGCCAACTTTCACAAGCGACCTAAACTCCAATTACAACATATCTTTTACTGGTAGAAGAGAACTTATTACAGAACTACATAGGTACCACACACCCCAGGACAACTCGCAGGAGATACCCCTGCCCTCTCAGCCTCAACTGCTATCTCTCCATACGCTTCTGAATACCAAAACTATCACGCAATCACTTCACCTTCCTGCATCTGAACACAACCAACGCCTACCCTCGAGGCATCACAAGATGCGGTAAAAACCTGAAGCTGATGGCAGAACTAACACTGGAGCGGCGGTCACAGAACTCTCGAGCTTCTGGAAGCTCTACCCACACATGACTAACCATATGGATACCCTCACCGGACACCACGTGTCCCAATAACGCTACTGAACTGAGCCAAACATCATACTCGGAGAATTTTCATAGAGCATTTCCTCCCTGAATCATTATAATGCCATCCTCAGATACTGAGTATGCTACTCCCTGGCTACGCGAATATGCCAGAACGCCATCAATGAATACAATAACAATGAGTGTTAATACGGCTGGAATACACCGTCAATCAAATACATGAACGTTACTGGGACAAATACGCTTCACTCCACAACTACACAACATGAGAGGTCTTCCATCATATTCACAACTCAAGGCTACATACCAAATCGAGACAGAAATCAAACACTCGATAAATCTTACCACATTTCTAGCCAACCCGTTCGACCAATTTCACAGTCTGAACACATCTAACCATCAATTCACACCCACCACATAGGCATCTAGTCACCAATTCTCATCAATAAGAACACGAACGTTCATACAAGTCACCAATTACATGTGCCCACACAACGAAAATCTCAGCAATCAAGCCATAGAATAAACTCGGCCTCAAGTCCTCCAGACTGGCCCATTACCAATATGCTAAAATCACATCTCACCCATGGAAGCCACAAGCCATCGATGCACAGCTGATACCAGGCGCTCTTCAGCGTCCTCGAATACATGGAAGGAATTCAAGAGTTACGCTCTTGGCTGAATATAATGGATTCGCACGACAAAAATTTTTTTTTTTTTTTAAAATGTGAGATTTTCCTAAGGGTTCTGTAGCCTCTCGAAGATAAGTACAGACGTCTCTGTACTGATCCGCAAGACTACTAAACCTGCTCATGACCATTGAGTCCTATGTAACCTCGCGCTCTGAGACCAATCTGTCACGACCCCAAATTCAGGCACCTATCATGGAACTAGGCCAGCCAAAAATTCACTCAAATCATAATAAATTCCCATAAAAGTTTCCTGTAAACATTTATAAACAGATAAATCTACACTGAACATTTAAATACAACCCTCGAGAACCCGGAGTCACTGGTCATGAGCATCTACATAAATATATAACTCGACGAAAATAAATTCTATAATATTAAACAAGAGAGGGAGTAGGATTGCGGACGTATGCAGCCACCTTGCGAACCTCCGAGGATCTCTGGAACAGATATACAGCTCACCCTGCCCTAACACCTGAATCAGCACACAAGGTGCAGGGAGTAATGTGAGTACGCCAACTCAGTAGTAATGAAAATAAATCAGGTCTGAGCAGCAAGAAACACATAAAATCAATGTCATCCAGTCACAATATCCACAACCTTTCTTTCCAACAGTATAACATAGATATGTGAAATCATCATGTCTCAAATCATCTTCAGAAAGTTTCTTTAAGGAAAGTATATTTTTCAACAACTTCAACTGAAAGGTTTAGTATAAAAACGAATTGAATCATATAGAGGCCCCTCAGGAAAAACATATTTCATAAGCTCAGAGTGTGAGTAGTAAATCATCAGTAGCCCCTCGGGAAAAACATATTTCATAAGCTCAGAGTGTGAGTAGTAAATCATCAGTAGCCCCTCGGGAAAAACATATTTCATAACTCAGTGTGAAAGTAGTAACATCATCAGTAGCCCCTCGGGCAAAACATATATCATAATCAGCCCCTCGAGCAAAACATGTACCATAATCGGCCCCTCAGGCATGACTCACTGTCACTCATAACCAGTCACTCAGCATCTCACAATCACTCATGCCTCCCAATAACTCGTCACTCGGCACTCGGCACTCGGCACTTGCACTCGGTAGGTACTTGCGCTCACTTGGGTGTGTACAGACTCCGTCTTCGGAGGGGCTCCTTCAGCCCAAGCGCTAAATAAACTGCCAAATCATGGCATTAATCACTCTTAGGCTCTCAGCCTGTCTCATATCATAAATATCCTCACAATCAGGCCCTCGGCCTCACTCAGCACCTCACCATCACTCTGGCCCTCGGCCACACTCAGCAGAACCACTCGAAAGGCCCCTCGGGCGAATAAGTAAAAACAGGGTACTCGACCCAAAATGTCAGTTTAAATCTCAAAGTGGTGTAAATCAAGCAGTGTTTCAAATAAAATAGTATGGACAATGATGCTGAGTAAAAATTATCAACAGGTAGTGAGGAAAACAACAGTAAAACGCCCCTAAAGGGTCTAAACAGATCGACACGAGGCCCCAAACACGGCTTATAGCCCAAATATTTCACAAATCTTTAGAACATAATTTAGCATAAGATTTTGAGTAAATATGTAACTCATTAGTTGCCGTGGAGAGGACCTAGTACAATCAAAAAATCAGTACGCGCCACTTACTCGTCATCCGTCATGTGCGCAATGCCAAAAATCAATAGGAAATATGTAGTCTGGGTTTCCATACCCTCAGGACAAGATTTATAACCATTACTTACCTCTACCGGGCCACAACACAAGTATGCTATGCTCTTGCCCCTCCAATTGGCTCCCCATTTCTCCGAATCTAGCCGAAACGAGTTAACATTATCAATATATACTCAAGGAACACAACCCAATCAAAAATTATCAATTTATACAAGAATCTCGAAATTCGGCTAAACCCGAGCCCCGGGCCCACATATTGGAATCCGATAAAAATTACATCACAAGAGCCCTTATCCTCCCACGAGTTCATACATACGAAGAACACTAAAATCGGACCACAATTGCCCACTAAAATCACCAAAAGAAATTTCCAAATCTTTCCTCCCATTTTTCCCAAATTCTCTACTTAATTCCCCCAATTGCATGGTGAAAATCAAGACAAATTTATGAAATTAAACCAAAAATGATTGAAGAACACTTACCACAAGAATCCCACTGAAAATCTCGTCCAATTCCTTCTTCTCCCGAGCTCTCTAATGGAGTATTGAGTTATGGCCAAAAACCCCCGATTAGATCTTAAAAGATTTATGCCCAGCTTATTTTCTTCATCGCGAACGCGTCACCAGGACCGCGTTCGCAAAGCACAAACTGGCTCCCCCTTCTCTTAACCCTACGTGAACGCGTTAGAACCATCGCAAACACAATGCCTTACCTGACTTTCCCACCGTGAACGCGTACTATCCACGCGAACGTATAGACCAAAAACCCCTGGGAATCCCCAAACCCCCACTCTTCTTCGCGAACGCGTGCTCTTGAACGCGAACGCGATGACTACATCACTCAGACCTCCGTGTTTGCGTCCTCCTCTTCGCGAATGCGAAGAACAAAATCTCAGCTCCCCCCAACTACTCTTCGCGAATGCGGCCTCCCACCCGCGAACGCGATGAACAAAATCTCTGCAACAAAAACAAGAAAAAACCTACCAAGTTCCAAAACAAAAAATCGATCCGTTAACCATCCGAATCAATCCCGAGACCCTCGGGACCTCAACCAAACATACCAATCTATCCCATAACATCATTCAAACTTAGTCGAGCCTTCAAAACACAAAAAACCACACAAAAACACCAAATTTATATCAAATTCAAGCCTATGAACTTCGAAACTTCCAAATTTCGCCAACTATGCCCAAACCAACCAAAACACCTCCGATTGACCTGAAGATTTGCAGATATAACCAAAATGACATTATGAACCTGCTCCATCTTCCAGAATTCCATTCCGACCTCGATAGCCTATTTTCCACTTCAGACCGGAAATCGCCAAAACTAACTTTGGCCATTTCAAGCCTAATTCTACACCGGACATCACAAAAATATTCTGAACACACCCCTAAGTCCCATATCACCTAACTAAGCTATCCAAGCCATAAAATCTGCATTCCGAGGTTTTTCACCAATAAGTCAACTCTCAGTTGACTTTCTCAACTATTACGCTACCTTGAGAGACTAATTTCCTCAATGGTCACCATGACCACTCTGAACCTGAACCAACCGACCCAACACACGGAAATCAAGCTGAACCACATAAAATGAAGCAGAAACGGGGGAAACAGGGCTAAACTCTCGGAACGACCGGCTGGGTCGTTATAGCACAGTACCGGGCAGAAGCTCCCGGATCTCTGTCCATAGTACCAATTTAAATATGCAATGTAGTCATTGAGGAAAACAACCAGAATGCGACAGAAACAACATATACTTCAACAACCGGCGCAAAAGCAAACAAGACCGAATGCAAAGTGCGATGAGCAAATCAATACAAAGACTTAAATCACAAAAATGGTAAAAACTCACTCATAAGAAGTAGCCACCGAAAGGAATGCCAATCGCAAAGAGAAAATAGCATAACGAGGGAAAAACAAGACAAATATAGCAATGATTCTATATATTCAAAATTGCAACCAAGAAACCAAATCACCCCGGCAAGGGAATCAGCTATAACCAATCTCACTTAGACAATTAACTTCACCGAATAAACTCAGTTTGAACAAATGCTCTGTAAATAGGCAGCATCAAAGAATACCATCAACATGGACGATCATCAATTAAGCCTAAGTAGTACTTAAAAACAAAATCATTTAAATCACAATGTACGACTCACGGGCATGCTTGACACAAACATATCGATATTCTAATTACTGGTTAGACAATTATAGGGCGAGATTATACTAGTTTTAGTCACATAGGCATTGTATGAAGGAAGATATAGTATAATGGTAGGAAAGGAAAAGTCTTCATTTAAGTCAATTAAGATCAAATAATAAACAAGGAATGCTAGGCAAGTACTTCTAATTTTAGCAGGAAGATATGCGAGTAGAAATCAGGAATTCAGATATAACAAGTTCAATTCATATACGGGAACATAAGGACCTAAAATCCCTAAAGGACAATCTATTTGCAAATAAGTCCGAGTACGCACTCGTCACCTCGCGTACGCGGACTACAATCAACATGGAAGACTCAATCCTAAGGGGTAGTTCCCCACACAAGGTTAGCTAAGATACTTACCTTGACTGCGCTAATCAACTCAATACCACGCTCTTGCAACGAGTGCCCAACTCCGGGTGGCCCAAATCTAGACAATTCGATTGCATAGCGTAAATATCATCTCAAGGAAACAAAATAACTAATAAGCTCGAAGCTAATACGCGAAATTAGGAAATTCGCCCAAAAAGTTCCCCGGGCCCACGTCTCGGAATCGGGTAAAAATTATATTTTCTGAACACCCATTCACTCACGAGTCTAAACATATGAAAATGTCTCAAATTGGAGGTCAAAAACCCAACCAAAACTCAATAATTTGGTCTATGAAGTTTATCAAATTTTTCCCAAATCTTCCACCCAAATTCGAATTCTAAGGACCGAATTTAAGTTAGGAATCATGGAGATTGACCTAAGTAGGTTAGGACTCACATACCCAAGTTACACAGGTGCAGAAGTCTTCAAAAATCGCCCTTCCCGAGCTCCAAAATTCGAAATGGTGAAAATAGGCTTAAGCCCTCGAATCTGATTTAATTGCCCAGCAATATCCGCACCTGCGCCCCTGGAACCGCACCTGCAGAAATACCATCACAGGTGCGAAAACCCACTAAAAGGCCTGGGGTCGCACCTGCGGTCAAATGGCCACACATGCCATATCTGTGGAAAACAAACCGCACCTGCGAGGATTTGGGGATTGGGCCAAGTCCGCACCTGCGGAAGGTCCATCGCAGGTGCGAGACACCAGAACCAACAATGGTTCAGCTGTCTTCCAAGTTCAAATATCATCCCAATGGGCATTCGAAACATACCCGAGGCCCCCGGGACCCCGTCAACCACACACACAAGTCATATAACCTAACACGGACTCACTCAAGGTTTCAAACCACATAAATCAACGCTAAAATGATGAATTAAACTAAAAGTCCATGAAATTCCTCAAAACTTCTATGAATATTAAGTTTTGCATTTAAGGTCAGAATCACGTCAAACTAAGTCCGTATATTTCCAAATTTCACAAATAACACATATAAATCATATTGAACCTGTACCGTGCTCCAGAACCATAATACGGGCCCAAATTTCATTTTCAAAAAGCTTTATATTTTTCATAAAATAATATTCTTTAAAAATTTATTTCTCGGACTTGGAACCTCGGAATTCGATTCCGGGCATACGCCCAAGTCCAATATTTTCCTACGGTCCCTCTGGGACCGTCAAATCACGGGTCCAGGTCCGTTTACCAAAAACGTTGACTGAAATCAACTTTATTTAAATTTGTAATACAAAGTTATCATTTTTGTCAGTTTTTCACATAAAGGATTCTCGGCTACACGCCCGGGCTGCACACGCAAATCGAGGTAAGATTGAAGGAGGTTTTCACGACCTCATAACACCGAATTAGCTAGAATATACAGGATGACATTTTGGGTCATCAGAATCTCCCCCTCTTAAACAACTGTTCGTCCTCGAATGTGCCAAGATTCACTTTGAACTCATCCAATCACTGATCGTGCACTTCCAACACTCACCCACGGGTGATGCCACGGGTGATCCCACGTCACCCCAACCTACATAAGCCTGATGACACCATCACAACTTCAATATAGCTTTCTCATCATCATCGATAAGCCTCATACCCCAATTGCTCACCTTCTTCTCATTTCCAAAATACTTGGTTCTAAATCAATATTCGGCCTTAGCCTCAACCAACTGCATCAACTTAGGTGTACACCCACAAGGCATGACCACACAACATAGCACATCACACATAGGTTCAATAGCACTTTTGATCACAATAACTGGCCGAAATCAACTCCACATTGGCAATTAGTCCCACATATGGAATAACTCTTCTTCCAAATCCCATAGTATCGATAATGATGCAATAAACATGAAGACCTCATCATTAGACACCCGAATCACCGAGTCACAGCTAACACCACCGGGCACACATCCCCCAAACTAAACTGAAGAAGCGCGACTGAGTATAAAAAATAGAAGCATATAAAGGTACTATAAAACAATCCCATAGGCATAACTCTCTATCAACACTAACTTACCAAAAGCAATATAACAAGGAAGAAGCAAAGCGTATGAATAAATCATAAGGATGCCATCCTGATAAAAATTCCACCGCGGTACTCATCCCGGTCCAAACATATCAAATCACAAAGAATCACGAGGGTCTTGCCCTCAACTCTGTGTCACATGTCGAATATGTATCATACCAATAGAGATCTCCCGCTAATTCATCTCGGGTAACAAAATCATAGCGTTCACTTAACTCACGTCTCAGTGGAGTATCAAATCACAGCTCGTAACAAAAATACTCAGGAGAATCATATAAAGCTTAACACGAAGGACGACATGGACTCACTTCCAGTTTCACCACTAGCAAGGATGAATAAAACAATGATTCTAACACAGGCTACTACTCATAGAATCTCCCAACGGGAGCATGCACAAAAATTGAGTGCAAAACGTGAAACTCACTCATAAATGAAACAACAAATAATGGAAACTCGTCCTGACCAACATGACTATAGTGGAATACAATGGTAACATCCTTTAGCACATCAATCCATACATGGGTGATGATAACAGGCACGACGGCCTATAGCCTACTATATGCAACACATCAACAGGTCGGCCTCCCCCTCTTGGCACCCTCTAACCACCTGAATACCATGCTATAACCCTCCTACCTGAATCCTGGGACGATCTCCCACCCTGTGGATAACATCTCCACACCGAAAATAATCTCTCTGCCGATGTGGCTGTGGAAAACATATAATACGGATCCTCTGAGAGCCATGAGTACCTGAAAATCTCCCATACGAAGCTGGTAATGCAACTGAGATGGTTAACCCAAAATTCTCTACCATGCCTGAGTCCCTCAATGAATCTATGGACTAGCCTCCTAACTGAAGCAATCAAGTGAGGTGTATATCTGGCCAACTCACTGAATCTAACGGCATACTCCAATAATGACATAGCACCCTAACGCAACTGCTCAAACTCCACGCCCCGTATATCCCGACAGAACTGAGGTGAAACCTCCCTCAAAACATCTCTAAAAACTTAAATCCACGCTAGTGAAGCTAACTCAGCCAGGTTACCCAACTAATATGCTGCCACCACTGATCAACCCACTACCTGAACCTGAGACGTGACAAAAGCAATCTCGTTAATCTCCACAATGCCCAAAGTACGAAGGATATAGTGACACTCCTCCAGAAAACCCTGGGCATTATTCGCAACCAATCTACTAAAAGATAGAAGGGTGGTACTTCCAGTACCTCTAAATCTCAAGGTGCCCTTCCTCCGATGTTGCTGTCCAAACCACGGGCTAAACTGAAACCACATGTCGTGTTGCCATGACATTTGGAACCTGGCCATATGATCCCATTGCTCTTGAGTGTGGACGGTAGGAGTCTGAACTCCTCCCCTGATCTGTGAAGAAACTGGTGCACTAGAATCAACCCTGCCGGAGTCGGTGTACCAATTGTACTCAAAACTGTGCTCCGGTCTTCTGATGTCCTGGGTAGCAATAGGCACCCCAGTACCTCTCTCCCAACTAGAACTAGTGGCGACTCCTTAAAGGCTGCTCTGATAGGCATCTTAACTGCGGCACATGCTCCTCATTGGACTCCGTTTCTGACCCTCACAACATTTGCTTCGGGGTAACATCATCGGGAACTGCCGCTCGTGTCCTCACCATCGGTGAGAGAATGGAACGATGATTTCAAATCTCAAGATCAATCAACTCGCACGATAGGAATAAAGGAAGTGAAATTGTCATAATAGTTCCGTAGCCCCTCGAAGATAAGTGCATACGTCTCAGTACCGATGCGCAAGACTCTACCAAACTCGTTTATGACTAGTAGCACCTATGAACCTAGAGCAAGACTCTACCAAACTCGCAAGACTCTACCAAACTCGCAAGACTCTACCAAACTCGCAAGACTCTACCAAACTTGTCACCACCCAAATTTCCCTCCATTGGGTATCGTGATGGCACCTAGTCTTAGGGACTAGGTAACCCTAACATTTCCACTGAACAACAACAATAATAAAGGAATTTAAAAAATTTCGAAATAGAATTCTTTGCAGAGTTTACAATTTCCCAAAACCCGGTAAATACAACTCATAAGCTCTACGAAATTTTTCTATCAAATCTAAATACAACTGTCTAGTAATAAGTAAGTACAGTTGAATAGAAATAAAATAGGAAGGTGACTCCGAAGCCTACAAATGCAGCAACAGGTTACCTTGAGTCTCCTCAGCAATGATCTGCGCAGCTACTAACACAATAATCATTTAAGAATAGATCAATTTCTTCTTTGAAACATACTTTCTCTAAATGTATATTTATATATGTTTTTTATAAGGAGAAATCTTTAAAACGTGGCCTCTTCAAAATACGTGGTGTTCAAATACTTTCTTGAATAATGCTCTTTCAATTGTCTTCAAAATACGTGATGTTCAAAATATACTTCCTAAATACTGCTCTTTCCAATATCATCAAAATATGTGATGTTCAAAATATACTTTCCCAAATACTACTCTTTCAAATATCATCAAAATACGTGATGTTCAAAATATACTTTCCCAAATACTGCTCTTTCAAATATCATTTTTCTGCAAGACAAATACTTTTCAAATATACTTTCGAAATAGACGTCCTTCAAACATAACTTTTCCAGGAGATAATTGCTTTTTAGCTATAATTACGATATCCGCACCTGCGCCCCTGGGACCGCACCTGTGGAAATACCATCGCAGGTGTGATAACCCACTAAAAGGCCTGGGGTCGCACCTGCAGTCAAATGGCCGCACCTGCGGCTCCGCATCTACGAAAAACAAACCGCACCTGCGAGGATTGGGGATTTGGCCAAGTCTGCACCTGCGAGTTCCTCGCCACACCTGCGTGTCCGCACCTACAGAAGGTCCATCGCAGGTAGAGACACCGGAACCAGCAATGGTTCAGCTGTCTTCCAAGTTCTAGTATCATCCCAATGGGCATCCGAAACATACCCGAGGCCCCGGGGACCCCATCCAACCACACACACAAGTCATATTACCTAACACAGACTCGCTCGAGGTTTCAAACCACATAAAACAACAATAAAACGATGAATTAAACTAAAAATCCATGAAATTCCTCAAAACTTCTATGAACATTAAATTTTACATTTAAGGTCCGAATCACGTCAAACTAAGTCCGTTTCTTACTAAATTTCACAGATAACACATATAAATCATATCGAACCTGTACCGGGCTCTGGAACCATAATACGGGCCTGATCTCACAGGTTTCACCTCAAATTTCATTTTCAAAAACCTTTATATTTTTCATAAAATAATTTTCGTTCAAAATTCATTTCACGGACTTGGGACCTCGGAATTCGATTCCGGGCATACGCCCAAGTCCCATATTTTCCTACGGACCCTCCAGAATTGTCAAATCACGGGTCTGGGTCCGTTTACCAAAAATGTTGATTGAAGTCAACTTTATTCAAATTTCTAATACAAAATTATCATTTTTATCAGTTTTTCATATAAAGGCTTCCCAGCTACACGCCCGGGTTGCGTACGAAAATCGAGGTGAGATAGAAGGAGGTTTTCGCGACCTCAAAACACCAAATTAGCTAGAATATACGGGATGACCTTTTGGGTCATCACATTCACACTCTACGGTTGCATATGAGGAGTTCCATGATGTAATATTCCTTGATACAACATACCTTGTGAATCTGTACAATATGCCATTTGCTTCATTTGTTGGTGTCAATCAGCATAGGAAGTCCATACTTTTTGGATGCGCTCTTATATCTAGTGAGGATATAACAAGTTACAAAATGGTGCTCTCTACATGGCTTGGGGCTCTAAACAATGTTTGTCCATTAGCTACCATGACCGACCAATGTGATAGTATTAAGGCTGCCATCATTGATGCCAAATATAGTACATAGATTTTGTATTTGGTTCATATTAGCAAAGTTACCTACGAAGTTAAGTGGAGATCTTGATGGTAAGATTGCAAAGGCTGAATTTAAGGCTTTAGTCATTGATAGCATTAACGTTGCTGAGTTTGAGAGAGGATGGGCTGATTATATTGCAAATTATAGCTTAGACTGAAGGGATTGGTTTTATAAGCTTTATTTGGAGAATAAAAAATGGGTTCATGTATACCTAAATGACCACTTTTGGGCCGGGATGTTGTCCACACAGAGAAGTGAAGGAATGCATGCTTTCTTTGATTGATTTATCACCCCCAAAGCACTTTGAAGCTATTTGTTCAGCAATATAAGTTAGCTATAAGATCTAAGTTCGATAAAGAATTGGAAGCTGAATATAGGTCAAGGTGCTTTGAACCAAAATGTTTGTCTGAATTCGAATGGGAGGAAAAACTTCAAGCATGTTATACTCGTGAACTATTTGAATTTTTCTAACAACAGTTAAGGAAACTGTTCCATTGTGAAATCAGCACCCCTGAAGATCATCAAGCAAACCCTGAAGTGGAGAAATATATTATAATAGATTCTTCGCTAAGGAGTTTTAACACTAAAGATCCATTTGTATCCACGGTTGAATATATACCTATTGGTGAATATCTAAGTTGCATCTGCAAGTGGTTTGAAACAAGATTATGTTGTCATATACTTAAGGTGTTGTCTCATAAGAGGATTAAAAACGTTAACGAGAGGTATATATTGAAAAGGTGGAGAAAAGATATTGTTCGTCCGCACTTGAAACGTTTCTTTCTAGGAGGTTACCCACGTATGACTTCTGAATACATGATGTACAGGGAACTATTAAAGCATTTTGAACAGGTTTGCGATATTGCATTGGACACTAACGTGATAAGGCGATATATTAAGTATGATTTGAACACATTAGAACATGAACTTTTGAATTGGGAAGATAATATGATAGTTCCAAATTGGGATTTGGAAGATACACATAATGGTGTGGGTGGGGGTGGGGGTGGGGGTGAGGGTGAGGGTGAGGGTGAGGGTGAGGGTGAAGGAAGAAATATAAGGCATCCTAGATACGTAGCTTCTCGTGGATGTCCAAGGTTGAATAGATATAGAGGGCGAACTGATTCATACTTTAGAAGTTCACAAACGAGCGATGGAAGTGGAATTAGAGGAAATATGAGGGGTAGAAGTGGTGGTAGAAGTGGTGGTAGAGATCGTGGTAGAGGCCGTGTTAGAGGAGGTGGTAGAGGTGGTGGTAGAGGTGGTGGTAGAAGTGGTTGAACTCCTCGGCTAACGGAAGGATTGAGGTAATGTATAACAAATTTGATTTATTATATTAGTTTTTTAGGCGAATAAATTTCTTATTAGTCTTATTTACTCCAATTACAGCAAGATGATGCAATAGTACCGCCACAAAGTAGCTTGCCTGATCTAAACGATGAAGCAAACTGGGAAGTAGAAGACTTGACCGTTTAGTTTGAGATGATTTAAGTTTGAAACTTATTTAATTTGATTTTGAGATAGATTTATTTTGTATTTATTGATTTTGTTTTTTAAAATGTGTTGTATTATAATTGTCATTTTTAAATAATTCATCTGTTACTTTCTTGAGGACTAGACTAACAAAATGTGATTAGTTGCAACTAGTTCATAAATGAAAGACTTGACAACATTAAAATCAGTTCAAACTAAGAAATAAAATACTCACATTCAGCTACTAAACCCCTCTTTTAATACCAAACCAACCCATTTAACTTCCCTATGTGGAATTTACTCTTACTATACATTAACATACCAAACCATAGATTTCTTTTGAATTTATTGAATTTGTTTTATAAAACGTCTGTTCTTATAATTGTAATTGTTAAATACTTCTTTTGTTACTTGCTTGAGGACTAGACTAACAAAAGTTGCAACTAGTTCATAAGTGATACTTGACAACATTAAAATTAGTTCAAACTAAGAACTAAAATACGCACATTAAGTTACTAAACCCCTACAACACTACCTTCAACATTCAACTTATTGGTGTTAGTTGCATTTTGGTATTTTTATTTGTGTTGAAAACCGTGCTCTCCTCATTTAATACCAAACCAACCCATTTAACTTCCCTATATAGCATTTAGTCTTACAAATTAATAACATATCAACCCATTTAACTTCCCAATGAATCATTTACTCTTCTATTTCTGTTTTTTAAATGATAATTAAAAAAACAATTATAGTAAAGAAGACCAATATGAAGATTGAAGTTTCATAACATAATACTTCAAGAGAAAAAAGCACAACAACCATAACTAAAGAAACATAAATGAAAATAAAAGATAATAAAAGGATAAATCAACACAAACACATCATAGTAGAAAGTAAAAAACGGATTAGTACAAACAGAATATTCGTCTCCCTTCACTTGAACATTGAAGATAGCACCCAGTGGTGAAACATCAACCAACGTAAATTTGAAGGTGAAACCTCGCCTGATAAAATTCTCCAACACCATAAGTCTCCAGCCTACCTTGAACCTTCTTTGATCACCAATGCTCATATTTTACATACCACTCTTTGCCACGATGGTTAAGAAACGCATGTTCTAATGTTGGAGGAAGATGTTTGTATATTTTTCTTGGAATATACTTTAAAAAAAGCATTACTATTAAGTTGCGGAAAATATAAAACATAATAATGATATACAATATTTATCATTTATGTACATATATTTTCTAGAGTTAAGGTATAAGAAACAAAAGTATTTTAATATGTTAAAGAAATAAAGTTTAATGGATATAATATACCAGATCGTTGTCGTCGATACATGAATCAGTCATAACTACTTCAAATGATGGAGGATTCTCTTCTTCATTATCACTGCTAGTAGAAGAGTAAGATAGGGCATCACTGCTAGTAGACGAGTAAGATAGGGCTCATTTGGTAGAGGAAGAGGCATCTATGGTTTAGGGTTTGAGTATGTGACTGTGTTTTATGTTTTTAGGGTTTGAGTATGTGACTGTGTTTTATGTTTTTAGTATGTGACTATATATATTGGGTCAACCGAGTCCAAAAATATATTTCAACCACCCTCCTAAAAAAGTTTGAATGCTAATTTTCCTTCTTAACTTTTTTTTTCCTTCAATTTTGACAGCTTTTTTCCCTCCTCAAAAAAACTTTACAATATCTTGTCCCGACATATAAGTTCCCATATTTGAAACCTAAGCACTAATTTCCCATACAAGTTCCCGGCAATAATTTCCCGTATTTCATAGTTTTTCATCCTACATTTGAAACCTAAGCACTAATTTTGAATCCTTAATTAGCCTAACGGAACTCTTAGCCTAATTCACTGAAATTATTTACATTATAGTTAGCCAAATAATCCAGTCAGTGGTGCGACTATATGTTGTATTAACTATTTCGGTTACCAAAATTGTTTTGAATTGTATCATTTCCATTACCAAAATATATTGTATTGAATTGTATTAACTAACAAAACTATTCAGATACCAACCATTTAACTTCTCAATAAAATATTTATACCTCTTATTACTCTACTTAACTCTTTCGAATTCTAGACTTTTTGTGACGAACAAAATGGTCATCACCTATTTTATTACCCATCCCGTACTTTCGAGGCCTTGAAAACCTCACTTGTATTTTCCTCGAGTTGCGTGCGTAGTCCGGGCGTGTAGCCGGATAACTTAAATATGAAATTCTGTGAAAAATGCTAAGACTTGATATTAAAAAGAATAAAATTTGACTTTTGTCAATATTTTGGGTAAACAGACCCGAACCCGTGATTTGACGGTCCTGGAGGGTCCGTAGGAATTTATGGGACTTGAGCGTATGCGCGGAATCAAATTCCAAGGTCCCAAGCCTGAGAAATGATTTTTTGAGTAAAATTGTTTTCTGAAAATTTTTATGAAAATTGAAAATGAAATCTGATTAGAAAGTAATGGTATCGGTCCCGTATTTTGGTTCCGGTGCCCGGTACAGGTCTTATATATGTTTTAAGCACTTTCTGTAAAGTTTGGTTGAAATCAGATTTCGTATGATGTGTTTCGGACTTAAAAATGGAAAACTTCATGCTTTATTAAATTTGATAGGATTCATGGATTGTGAGGCCTAATTCGATGTGTATGATGTTGTTTTGCCGATTTGATCACACGAGCAAGTTCGTAGGAGGTTGTGTGAGTAATCTGTGAAATTTGGTATCGTTCCGAGATGTATAGGTCAGTTCGGCACGTTGTTAGCGAAGTTAGAAAACTTAAAATTCCTAACTTTGGTTCTTGAGGTTTGGGGGTGTGAATTCGAGTTTTGGCATTCTTTTGAGTGTTCCGATGGCTCGATCAAGTCCGTAATATGATTTGGGACTCATTGGTATATTTGGATTAGGGCACGGGTGGGCCCAGATGCCTTCCGGGCACCTAACGGGGCTAAAAACCAGCAAACTCAGTTGTTGGTGCACCTGCTTTGGTGTGGCCGCAGGTGCGGTTGCCCAACATCGCAGGTGCGAGACTACAAGTGCGGTCACAGGCATCGCAGGTGCGATCACCAGTGGCCTGGCCAGCCATCGTAGGTGCGTCGCATTTCTCGCAGGAGCGAGGCCGCAGGTGCGGTCTCCCCTTTCGCAGGTGAGATCCCAGACCCCCCAGCCGAATTTCGCAGGTGCGAGGTTTTTCTCGCAAATGCGAGACCGCAGGTGCGGTCCCAGCCATCGCAGGTGCGATCACTGTTCAGGCAGTGAGTTTAAGTACGGGTTTTAAGCCCATTTCTCTCATTTTTCATCTTCTTCCTTAGGCGAATTCCACCATTTTTAAGAGTTGTCGACCAGCTCTTGTAAGGTAAGTAAATTCCACCCATAAATTAATTTCATGCATGCATCTTAGCTTAATTAACCACACAAATTAGTGCAAAAATTCAAGAAATTGGGTAGTAACCTAGAACTTGTGATCACCTTAGAATTTTCTGTGAATTGGCCAGGAAATCAAGTAAAAATCGTATATTTATGATCCTTCGGCTTTGGGTGAGTGTTCCCTTCGAGAATTGTAAGAATCCGAGCGAGCAGGCTCGGGGTCGAATTTTGATAAATTTTAAAGAATGCTAGGAAATGAATAATTAGGCCATGTAATTGGATCTTTGAATCCTTATTGATATTCTTCAGCTGATTATGCCTAGATAATACCATTCCGGAGTCGAATTCTAATTGATTGCTATTGAATACCTTATTGGATCTTTGAATCCTTATTGATTGCTATACTTTGGACCCGAGGTAAGTGTTCGGTCTAACCTTAGCTTGAGGGAATAGGAGTTGAGTATAATTTGCTACTTGCTAATTGTCAAATACGATGTATAGGCATGGTGACGAGTGTCTATACATTGGTGTCTAGCATGACCGTGAGTCCTTATATTGTGAATATTTTGATTTTGTGGTAATTTCCATGTTTAATTAATGATTTCTATATGTTGTGAAGAATATGTGGAGGGAATTGTATCCTGTAAACTCTGTTGGAGCATTGGCTCAACCTGTGAATTGAATAATTAGGAAATATGAGATATTACATGTATTTGGAGCATTGGCTCAAATTGTGAATTGAATAATGAGGAAAATATGAGACATTACATGTATTTGGAGCATCGGCTCAATTTGTGAATTGAAAAATGAGGAAAATATGAGATATTACATTCTTTGGAGCATTGGCTCAATTTGTAAATTGAATAATGAGGAAATATGAGATATTACATCCTTTGGAGCATTGGCTCATGTGATAGAATAAATCACGGAAATGAAAGTTAAAGAAAGAGGAAGAATTACTAAAATATACCCTTGCCGGGTCATTGTTGCTTTTAATTGATTGTTCCCTTGCCGGGATTTAATTGTTGAATTATTGTTCCCTTGCCGGGATTTCTATTCATATTCTATCTACTCCCTTGCCCTTGTTTGTGATTTCTGTTTGGGTGAGGAAGAGTGTTAAAGCACGAAGGGTGATACCGTGCACTTGTCTTGGTAAGAATGAGAGTAAAGCACGAAGGGTGATGTCGTGCACTTGTCTTGGTGAGAATGAGAGTAAGAAGGGTGATGCCGTGCATTGTTTGATATTGTCTCCCTTGTTGGGCTGTTGAGATTACTGTATTGTTCCCTTGCTGGGATTTAATTGTTTAATTGATGTTCCCTTGCCGGGATTTCTATTCCATTCTGTTTACTCCTTTTCCCTTGTTTGTGATTGCTCTTTGGGTAAGGAAGAGTGATAAAGCACGAAGGGTGATGCCGTGCACTGTGAGGAAAGAGTGTAAAGAACGAAGGGTGATGCCGTGCCGTACAATGTACCATTCCGTACCATATTCATTTATTATGCTGCGAGGAAAGAATGTAAAGCACGAAGGGTGATGCTGTGCCGTGCGATGTACCATTCTGTACCATATTCATTGATTATACAATGAGGAAAGAGAGTAAAAGCACGAAGGGTGATGTTGTACCATGATTCACATTGATTACATTATACAATGTATAGTGAGGACGAGAGTAAAAGCACGAAGGGTGATGCCGTGCAAGTTTGTGATTTCCTGTGTTTATTGATATGCTAGCTTGTTGTTTCTTTTCCTTATTGGGATTAGCTTATATGAAACTGTTATCTCCCTACAGCATGTCCCCCTTACTTTATTCATTGTTTCCTCCCTATGTTTCTTATCCGTTGTGTATACGTATATCTATTTATTTGAACTACACAGGTTTATTTGGTAGTCTGGTTATAGCCTCGTCACTACTTCGCCGAGGTTAGGCTGGGCACTTACTCAGTACATGGAGTCGGTTATACTGATGCTACACCTGCACTCCTTTATGTTGTGCAGATTACGCAGCCGGACCCGGAGGACATCATTAGTGAGAGTGTCTTCCAGCTCGTCATAGAGGCTTCAAGGTATACCCGCTGGCGTTTACGGGCCTTGGCTTCTCTTCCATCCCTTTGTCTTCGATTCTGTCTTGTTTTTCCTTTAGCTTCAAAGGCAGACATGTATTTTCTTTCAGACTTGTATTTAGCACTCTTAGACAGTTTTGAGAAATTTTTGCATCATTGTATTATGATTGTCCTTACTTAGCTCGGGACTATATTTATTCCGCTGATTAAATTTCGAAGTGTTTAGCTTATTCTGGAAAATTGAGATTTTTATGCTAGTTTAGCTATATACGTTGGCTTGTCTAGCGGGTTCAACGTTAGACGCAATCACGGCCCGATGGTAGGATTTCGGGGCGTGACACTTTTTTTTTTAAATTTCCGCATTATCTGAGAGTGTTTTATTAATCAAAAGATGGAAAAAAACTAAAAACAAAAAACTGAATGAAGAATGAACATAACGTAAAAACTCAAATTGATATCATTCACAGTTCAAACGAAAATAAAATTACACATACAACAACTGGATGAAGTTCATCCGATGAACTTACAAACTAAAACTAAAAAAAAAAAAGAAAAACAAACACAAACATAACGTAAAAACTAATTAATTTCAATTGTATCTTCAAAAGTTCCTTGTCCCTTTACTTCCACTTTGAAGACAACAAACAATGGCACAACTTCAACTAACTGAAATTTCACGACACAACCTCGCTTGATATCATACTTCACCACAAAATTTTTCCAGCCATCTTTGAGCCTTCTTCGTTCACCAATGGTCAATTCTACAAACCACTCTCTGCCACCATATTGAAGA
>ML385370.1:4012-19167 GCA_005239525.1 Nicotiana knightiana | reverse complement strand
AAAGCCTGAACATCCAAAGAAAGAGGTCGCTCTCCGACTGATAAATAGGCAAGACTACCCATATTGGCTGACTTCTGGCTCAAAGCATCGGCCACCACATTGTCCTTCCTCGGATGATAAAGAATGGTAATATCATAATCCTTCAGCAACTCTAACCGCCTCCTCTGCCTCATGTTCAACTCCTTCTGTTTGAACAGATACTGTAAGCTTTTATGATCCGTGAACACCTCACATGGCACACCATACAAATAACGCCTCCAAATATTTAATGCATGCACAATATCTGCTAACTCCAATTCATGGACTGGATAGATCTTCTCATGAACCTTCAACTGACGAGAAGCATAGGCTATAACCTTGCCATCCTGCATCAACACTGCACCAAGCCCAACCCGTGAAGCATCACAATACACGGTATACGGTCCTGAACCTGTGGGCAGAACTAACGCTGGTACCGTGGTCAAGGCTGTCTTGAGCTTCTGAAATCTAGCCTCATACTCATCAGACCACCTGAACTGAGCACTCTTCTGAGTCAACCTAGTCATCGGGGTTTTAATGGATGAAAATCCCTCCACAAACCGGCGATAATAACCCNCAACTGAACTCAACCAGAACTCGCACTTGGAAAATTTTGCATACAACTGACTATCCCTCAAAGTCTGGAGGAAGACCCGAAGGTGTTGCTCATGCTCCTCACGGCTACGGGAGTAGATCAAAATATAATCAATGAAAACAATCACAAATGAGTCCAAATAAGGCCTGAACACTAGATGCATCAACTCCATAAAAGCAGCGGGGGCATTTGTCATCCCAAATGACATCACCAAGAACTCATAATGCCCATAACGAGTGCGAAAGGCTGTCTTAGGGACATTAGACGCCCTAATCCTCAGCTGGTGTAACTAGATCTCAAGTCAATCTTGGAAAACACTTAAGCACCCTGAAGCTGGTCGAATAAATCATCAATCCTCGGCAAAGGATACATGTTCTTAATAGTAACCTTGTTCAACTGCCGGTAGTTAATACACATCCTCATCGAGCNGAGTCCAAATAAGGCCTGAACACTCGGTGCATCAACTCCATAAAAGCAGCGGGGGCATTTGTCAGCCCAAATGACATCACCAAGAACTCATAATGCCCATAACGAGTGCGAAAGGCTGTCTTAGGGACATTAGACGCCCTAATCCTCAGCTGGTGTAACTAGATCTCAAGTCAATCTTGGAAAACACTTAAGCACCCTGAAGCTGGTCGAATAAATCATCAATCCTCGGCAAAGGATACATGTTCTTAATAGTAACCTTGTTCAACTGCCGGTAGTTAATACACATCCTCATCGAGCCATCTTTCTTATTGACAAACAATACCGGAGCACCCCAAGGAGAAACACTAGGCCTAATGAAGCCTTTATCCAACAAATCCTGCAACTGATCCTTCAACTCTGGCGGGGCCATACGATACGGCGGAGTAGAAATTGGCTGGCTTCCCTGATCTAACTCAATACAAAAATCAATATCCCTGTCGGGTGGCATACCCGGCAGGTCAGCAGGGAATACCTCTGGAAACTCACGAACCACAGGCACAGACTCCAGGGAAGGAACCTCGGCGCTAGAATCACGAACATAGACTAGATAGGCCAAACAACCCTTCTCAACAATGCGCCGAGCCTTCATATAAGAAATGACTCTACCAGAAGAATGACTAGGAGTCCCCCTCCACTCCAAATGAGGTACCCCTGGCAAAGCCAAGGTCACTGTCTTGGCATGACAGTCCAGAATAGCATAATAGGGGGATAACCAATCCATCCCCAATATAACATCAAATTCAACCATATCAAGAAGCAAAATATCAACCTGATTCTCCAGACCACCAATAACTACTAGGCAAGCACGGTAGACTCGATCTACCACTATAGAATCACCCACCGGTGTAGACACATGCACAGCAGTACTCTAGGAATCATGGGGCATACTCAAATAAGGGCAAAATATGAAGACACATAGGAGAATGTAGAACCCGGATCAAATAACACCTAAGCCTCTCGACTACAAACTGAAATCGTACCTGTAATAACTGCATCAGAAGCCTCAGCATCAGGCCTGGCAGGAAAAGCATAGCACCGGGCCTGAGCCCCTCCAACCTGAACATCTATGGGTCGACCTATTGCGGCCTGACCTCTACCTCTTGTGGCATGTCCTCCACCTCTATGAGTCTGAACTCCACCTCTGGCACCCCGACCGCCACCCCTAGCTGGATGAGGGGGTGGAGGTGCGCCTGATGCGGGAACCATGGCACGGGAACCCTGATACTGAGACCCACTAGAACCTTAGGGGCAAAACCTTGAAATATGCCCCAAACCACCGGAAGAATAACAATGCCTCTGCTGATGTGCCTGCTGACTCTGGAACTGGCCCTATCAACCCTGATAACCCCCTTGGAAGCTCTGAAGTGGCGGTGCACTGATAGGTGATGGTGGTGCACTAATAGGAGCTGGTGGAGCACTGTGAGCTACCTGAAGTGCCGGCTGATAGGGTCTGGGAGGATGACCTCTGCCGAAAGAATCCCTGCCCCCAGATGAGTCTCCACTTAATCGACCGAAGTGACGGGGCCTCTTGTCAGCCCCCTGACCACCACCCTATGACATAATCATCTCAATCCTCCTGGCCACATTGGTCGCATCCTGGAATGAAATATCAGTACCTGACTCCTTGGCCATCTGAAGCCTGATGGGTTGAGCCAAACCCTCAATAAACCTCCTCACTCTCTCACGATCAGTGGGGAGTATCATAATATCATGCCGAGCTAGAGTGATGAACCTGGTCTCGTACTGAGTGACAGACATAGATCCCTGCTGGAGGCACTCAAACTGCCTCCGAAGATCCTCCAAGTAACTAGAAGGAACTTCCCCACGAATAACTCAGAGAACTGAGCCCAAGTCAATGGTGGAGACCCAGCTGGCCTGGTCAAGCAATAGTCTCTCCACCAAGTCTTGGCGGAACCCGAAAGACGAAGTAGCAAAATCAACTCCATTGGACTTTACTATGCCCATGTTCCGAAGAACCTCATGACAGCTGTCGAAATAATAATGGGGATCCTCTGATGGTGCACCAGTAAATGTAGTAGTGAATAACTTGGTGAATCTATCCTATCTCCATAAAGCATATGTTGACATAGCTGCTCCCTTAACTGCCGGGGCCACAATGTCCGGCTGAGCTACTCCGGCCATCTGAGGTGCTGGAGTCTGGAACTGAGGATCTAGCTGCTCTGGCGTGCGAGTAGCAGGAGTCTGGGTCCCTCCCCTAGCCTGAGAGACGGCTGGTGAAGTAGGAAGAAGACCGGCCTGAGCCAAACTCTCCATGAGTCCCACTAAGCGGACTAGAGCGTCCTGAAGCACCGGGGTGGCAATGAACCTCTCTGGGACCTGAGCTGGTCCAACTGGAACTGTCTAAGTAGGAACCTCACCGGCAAAGTCTACCTGTGGGTCCTCTACTGGGGATGCTGCCCTGGGATGTGCCCTGCCTCTACCTCGGCCTCTAATATGGCCTCGGCCCCTCGTAGGAGCTGCAACAGAAGAATCTTAACCAACCATGGAGCTACCAGCCAACAAGCAAAATGAGTTCTCATTCACGGATAACTAAGCTTTGAGAAGGGAGAGGGGGACCAAACCATTAGGGCTGCTGATCGGTAGATGAGGAAGCACGCGTTCTCTCCATCTGCGAGAGAATAGAATCGAGACTCAATTAGCATTTAGAATTCAAATCGCACGACAGGAAAGAAGAAAAGTGAAGTTATTCCTAACTTTGCAGCCTCTGGGGGATAAGTACAGAAGTCTCCGTACCGATCCCTCAGACTCTACCAAGTTTGTCTGTGAGTTGTGAGACCTAATCAACCTAGTGCTCTGATACTAACTTGTCACGACCCGAAATCCCACCTTCAGGCCGTGATGGCGCCTAACGTTGCACCCGCTAGGCAAGCCAACATGTTAACTGAATTGATTTATTAACAAGTGAAAATAACAAACACTGACTAGATAATTGAGATAAAGTGCGGAAGCATTAACAAAAGCTAAATAACAATAGCTAATAACGAAGAAATCCCTTTAAGTACAAACCCAGTAGTGGAGTCACAACCTCACGAACCAGTCTAAGATTTGGCTAAAAACAACAGTTTGAAACAAAATGATTTATCTATCTGGAAACACATAGATGACAGAATGAAAGATAGACAGTAATGCCAAGATCCACGAATGCCTGCGGAACTACCTCGGTGTCATCTGGAATGGACTGAAGGATACTCCCTTTAACGAGGTCCACTGGGTCCGGCTGTGTAATCTACACAACATAAAGAAGTGCAGGTGTAGCATCAGTACAACCGACCCCATGTACTGAGTAAGTGCCGAGCCTAACCTCGGCGAAGTAGTGACGAGGCTAGGACACGACAACAAATTGTACCTGTGCAGTTCAATAGTATAGCAGAAAATAAACAAGAATACAGTTACGGGGAAGAACATACTGGGATAAAAGGGGCAACAATTGCTAAAACAGTAGAATCAAGTACTAACTGGAAAGTAGAAATAAAGCAGGTAATAACAACTCGAAACAAGTAAAATAGACAGGAGAAGGCACAGGATGACCCCTCGTGCATAGCCTCAAAATCACACGGCATGGAATGTCCCCTCGCGCATATCATCCTACAAACTTATTCGAGTAATTAAACCACTAAAATAACATCAAAACAATGAATTAAACTCAAAAAATCCATAGAATTTCCTCAAACTTCATAAACTATCAAATTTTCCAATTTTGATGCGAAACACGTCAAACCAAGTTCGTTTCTTACCAAATTTTACAGATAACTCCCATAACACATATTGAACCTGTTCTGGGATCCAGAACCATAATACGGGCTCGGTAACACAGATTTCACATCAAAGTTTATTTTTAAAAGTCTTTATTATTTTCAGAAAATAATTTCCTTTAAAAATTTATTTCTCGGACTTGGGACCTCGAAATTTGATTCCGGGCATACGCCCAGGTCCCATATTTTTCTACGGACCCTCCGGGACCGTCAAATCATGGATTCGGGTCCGTTTACCAATAATGTTGATCAAAGTCAACTTTATTTAATTAATTATCATAAATTCAACTGTATAACACATTTCCACATAAATGTGTTAGATCGATATTATGTGAATAAGGAATTTAGAAATTCATTGAATAAGGAGTGCACTTATCAATTTTTAGTGGAATAATTCGTAATTAATTATGGTGGATATTAATTTCGAAAATTACGAATTAATTTCATAATTGGAAGACTTGTTAATTAAATTATGTGGTTCCTACTGTGCCTAAATAATAGGAAATAAAGAAAGCCTTTTTCTGGTGGAAAAGAAAACCCAACGGGTTTTGAAAAAGGGTTTTAACCCTTAAAACTTGTGCTATAAATAGATAAGGTTTTCCACCTACAGAAAAGAGCAGATGGTGGATGAAATTTTCAGCCATGGTGGCTGAAATTTCAGCCATATTTTCCTAGAAATTTTACCCACACGAAATATATTTTCGGATATTATTTGGGTAACACAGTAGAAGACCGTGGAACGTTCGGTGATCGTGATCGTACGGGTGATGGAGAATTCATTGAGTTGCTGTGGAATTCAAGGCTCACATGACTAAAGAGTCATGTTCACGCTTCAAGAGGTAACCCGTGAAATCCCGTCCATACTAGGTGTCTAGATTACATGTGATTTTGATACTGGTATTGCTTTCGTTGCGTATAATAATCCATCAATTGGTATCAGATCTCACTCACATCTAATTAGATAACTAAGTTTTTCATGAAACAAGAATATCATATTTATGCGCGTTTTTAAATTACATGTATATGTGATTTTCTGAAAAACTACACTACTGTTTTGTAAATTAACTGTGCAAAAAATTAGATTATTCTTATAATCATGAGATATCTATTTTTTATTGATATTTGATTGGGATGATCTAGACTTTTTTTGTTAACCCTAGAAAAATGCAAAACCTGATTTTGACCGAATTGCCGGTATTTTCGGAGGTCAGCAAACTTGACGGACTCTGATTGAGCTGAAATTTGGTAGGTCCATCGAAAACGGCGTGGTGAGAAAAACCCACTGATTTTGCAGTGAATCATGGTATTTTTCGGTGTTTTGAGGTCATTTGGACTGTGTTTTGGACGTTTTTCTAGTTTCTGGAAATTATTTATTAATAATTTTAATTCGTTTTTAATTCAAAGGTGGTGGGGGTGACTCCCCGTGGTCTCCATGATTAAACGCTGCTGATATAAGGTTTACACATTGGCTATTAGTGAATAGACGTGTTGTTGTATTAAATTCAATAATAGAAGTGTAGGATTTTATTGACTAGGTCTTACAAGGTATAATTGATATTATGTGATGATATAATTATTTTGTAAGAAAGTGAAATCCTCTGTTTGATATCCTAGATGACTAATGATTGGAGCGTTTGGTATATTTGTGCATAAAAATTTCTCAAATTTTAGTTTATGTTTTCATTCCCTACGTGATTACTAGTCTTGGATTTTCGATGAAATATTTTGTTCTCTGGTTGGAGGTTGTAATTAAGTGAAATATGACTGTATTTTGTATGAGTTTTATATTATTGGCAAGGATTTTAAGTTGTGGTCCATATTCTTCCATAGAATAATCTTAGCTACATGTATTTTCACTTGTAAATTGAGAATTTTAAGAGTAATAAATAGTTACTACTAAAGTGGTTTGTTTATTTGAACTCATAAAAAATTCTTAATAAATTGGACATGTGAAATTGTGTCTATTCATGGATTGAGAATTATGATTAATAAGTAGGATCCACAAAATGGTCTATTTGTTTGAGTCATTAAAATCTGCTTAATGTACCATGTGAAAATTATCCTTGATAAATCTACATTAGTGGTGGAGTTTTTCTTTAACTAGAAAAGAGTTTTATCTTTGGTTACTAGTGAGACCAACTCCACATGAGAAGAGATATTAAGTTTTTCGATGAATGGGAGAAAATATAATATCTTACGTTTAAAAGGATAATTTATTATAAAAGGAGATATTGTGTATCTTAGAAATATGAAGAACATAATATATGCTTTGAGCTCATAGTATAATTATAAGGAGAATGGAAATCAATATCATATTTATTTTAATTCATGAAACTGCTTAAACGGTTATTCTCCGAGTTTGGTTACACGCTAGTGGTAATGAATTTGACAAACTTCGATTGACCTGAAACTTGGTGGGTTCATCGGAAATGATCTAGTGAGAAAAACTCACTGCTATCCAGTGAATCATGCAGTTTTTCGGCATTTTGAGGTCATTTAGATGGGTTTTCAAGCAGTTTATTAAATTGAATTTGTTATAAATATGAAAAATTATTCTTTATATATCAGATATATTTGTGTTGAATATGAAACATGATGATTTAACTTGATATGATATATAGTAAGAATGCAAATCACATGGATTTAATCCTAAATACGCCAAAAATAATTTATTTGAATTTGGTCTAGTTTTTGGCGATCGTGAATTTCACGATCTCCGAATGACCTGAAATTCGGTAGGATCATCTGAAACGATCAGTTAAGAAGAACTCACTGCTATGCAGTGAATCACATCATACTTTGATGATTCGGGATCGTTTAGATGAGTTTTTTTTTAGGTTTGGCGGATTAAAATATGATAATTACATACGAAAAGTCATTCTTTCTATCATTTTATTTATGTATAATCCGGAACATGATAACACATGTTGATTTGACATGAATTGTTATATGATAAGAATGTAGGTCATATTTTAAATTCTTAAAAAAGGCTTAAAATGATAATTTTCCAAATTTGGTTGCAATTTTTGGAGATTGTGGTTTTAACGATCTCTGATTGATCTGAAATTTGGTAGGTTTATTAGAAATAGCTCAGTGAACAATACTCACCTCTATGCAGTGAAAAACGTTAATTTTAGCGTTTTAAGACTGTTTAAATGGGGGTTTGAGCATTTTGTTAATTATGGAACTTAATCCTCAGAGAAAACTTTGTGGTTGTGATAAAGTGGTGATGGGAATTAACCCCTATGGTCTTCATTTTTTATTTATAGTGAGATAATAAATTTACGTGTTGACATTAGGTCTTCCTCCATATCGGATAAATTTATTATGAACTCACTGGGTATAGTTACTAGTTATTGATAATTTGTATTAACGCCCTATCTGAGTTAAAGGGTTGAATCAATTTTGTAACTAAAATACAAGCATGATTAAGTGGTGATAGAAATATATTTATATGGTCTTCCACTATTAATTTCAAGTGATTAATAAATTTACGCGTTGAGTTTTGATCTTCCTCCATATTGGATAAATTTATTGTAAGCTCACTAGATGAAATACTAGTAATTGATATTGTATACTTACTCTCCATCTGAGTATACATGTTGGATCAATGGAACTAGAGCTATTAATTATGATGTTCACTTGACTTAGATTAACAGTATACTCTTCATCTGAGTTGGGTCTGTTTTAATTATTGGAGTAAATAATCTGGCATTACATATGTATGTTGCATGAGTAGTTCTTTTCCCATCGAAATTGCTATTCAAGATGCATGAATACATATATGCGTAGTGTGTTTAAAATTTTCGTATTAAATGGTTATATACAATTGTCTAAAAATAATAGTAAGCTCTCCATCTGAGCTAGTTCTGTTTCTTTCTGATTGTATAATTCTTGCTTTATATAATATGTTTTGCATGGATGATTCTTTTCCCATCAAAATTTATTATTCGAGATGCATATATGTATATAAATATTGAATACAGTATGAATTTTATCATTCAGTATTTTGACTTATTATGATTCCTTTAATGTTTTATCTCAACTCCACTATGATATTATGCGATTTTTCGAATTAATTGTTAAAATTTTGTTTTGATAGTGATAAGACATTAATTTAAAGGATGCAATATTTGTACCTTTTGTTAGAAGGAATTTAATTCCGGTTTCTAGGTAAAATAAGAGATGGATATTTGTTTTAAGTTTCGAATAACTCTTGAATTATTAAGCTTGATAAATATTTTATCTCTTGTGGTACATGAATGCACGACCTTGTTAATTTATATTAATGTCTCTCCTAAACAGCACAATATTAGTCTATCTCATAAGAGAATATATTCTTCATAATTGAGTAAAACTTATCTGTGCACCTTTGCCTAAGTCATACTGATCTGGATAGGTATTTCAAGTTGGTCAAGGATGGACCTTAAAAGTTCATTGAAAGTAGAGGCACTACCAACTTGTGGATCCTGTTTCGAATGAAATTTGACTAAGGATGTTTCCCTTCAAAAGGAAATAAAGCTAGTGATAAGCTAGTACATTTTGTATGTATTGAACGGACCAAGTAGAGATAAGTATTTTATACTGACTAAATAAAATAAACTCTCTAGCCATTAAACTACTTATACCTTTAATCTTAATAATTATTATTAGTTGTGTATATTATTATTGTTTTGATTTATTAAAAGGCTAGATTCTTTTGTGGGTCAATATGCCTGGTAAATTGGATAATAATAATATATATTGGCGAAGTAATAGTTAGTTAATGGAATCCATGTCTCGGTTTAGAGATTGATGATACACCTTTATAAAAGCTTATAAGTTTTTATGTGTAAACCCGGCCGGTGGATTTTGTATCCGACACATGAAATAAGTTAAGCGAAAGTTTAAAGGAAATAATCAATAAATTAAATCATCAGTAATTTAATTTAATTGATTAGTATTTGAATCTTAACATTGGGATTTAAATAAGATTTAATAGATGAATTTCAAAATTGAATAAGGAGTGCAATTACGAATTTTTAGTGGAAAATTTATAATTAATTATGGTGTATATTAATTTCAAAAATTATGAATTAATTTCATAATTGAAAGTCTTGTTAATTAAATTATGTGGTCCCTACTGTGCCTAAATAATAGAAAATAAAGGAATCATTTGTCTGGTGGAAAAGAAAACCCAACAGGTTTTGAAAAAGGGTTTTAACCCTTAAAATTTGTGCTATAAATAGATAATGTTTTCCACCTAGAGAAAAGAGCAGATGATGGCCAAAATTTTCAGCCATATTTTTTTAGAAATTTTTCCCACACGAAATATATTTTCGGGTATTATTTGGGTAACACAGTAGAAGACCGTGGAACGTTCGATGATCGTGATCGTACGGGTGGTGAACAATTCATTGAGTTGCTGTGCTCACATGACTAAAGAGTCGTGTTCACATTTTAAGAGTAACCCGTGAAATCCCATTCATACTAATTATCTAAATCACATGTAATTTTGATACTGAAATTATTTCCGCTGCATATAATAATCCATCAATATTGTACACAAAAGAGCATGCACTTTGAAGCAACTTCGAGGAGAAAGATTAATTATTGTTGGTACGATTTTGATTTCTATTTATAATTAATTAAGTTTTATTGTTGACGTGCATAGGTTATTACATACTACTCCCTCCTGTCCATCTTGTAACATTTTAAGAAATTCACCTTTTAACATTAATTTATAATGAAATTAATCATATTAATTTTTACTATCTATTCACATAAATAGTTTTGACACATACTTTAATACTATTTACTCCAAAGGTAATGTAGGAAAAAAATAATTAATTCATTCTTAAAATTTAAAAAAAATTTATTTATTTTGAACTATAAAAAAAATTAAAGTAATATTTTGGTCGGTGAATGGTGAACGTAGCACTGTACCAGCGGCCAAACTTCTTTTCATTTCACCCTCTCCTCTATATATTGAATTACATTTATGTTCGTGATACCTTTTATTACTACATTAATTCTGTTGGATAGTGACGTCGAAGTTAATGCCCAGTTCAGGATTTTACAAGTAGTACTACGGGTCAAAATTTAATTATAGAAATTTGATATGCGGAGACAATTATCACGAATAACTTGCGAATCAAATTAAATTGTCTGATCGAGATCGAACAATGATCAATAAAGTCAAGATCGAGTAATGATTAATAAGGCCGAAGTCAAACAGTACAAATAGATGTAATGACTAGTTTTGCTTTGGAAATATTCCCTCTAAATTGTATTTTTCTAGAGTTTTCTAGGGATATTCCTTATAAAAAAGAAGAGAGGACTTCTCTAGATGGGGCAAACTCTCTAGCTTTAGATCTAAATAAAACAACACATCTCTCTAAGGAGATTAGAAAATCTGTTATCCCACACACCCTATCAGATCCGAAAAAGGTCCTAAGATTTTTGTATTTGTCTATCATATATTTTTATCAAATGAAAGAGGATCTGCCTCACTCAAGATTGGTGAATCTTTTCCTTTATTTACATTTTATTGTCATTCAATATTATTTAATGCATGGCCTTTTTCATACTATTAAATTTGGTCATAACTACTGTCAACATTTATACTCAACTATATTTTTCTATTCATATTATTCATCTCATATCTAGAATTAATTATTCTTAATTAGGATTTATTCTTAACTAGGATTCACCCCATCTTTTTATTAATTCATTTTAAGAAAAAGTTAATACGTTTTTGGTAAAACAACTAATAGCTAGTTTCAACATTGAATGCATTTCAGTCAAAATAATAGTCAAAAAATATATAAATTTTAATCTGCTACCGAATATAAAAGGTTTCAGTGCTTTTTGCCCAAAAGATTTCTATATGATGAGTGAAGATATATGTATAAATATGTGAATATATTTTATGTATGTTATTAGGATGGTGGAGGTGTGTTTTGTATAAGCATGTATACATACGACAAAATTTTGAATTACTTATATGTATACTGTTTGTTATTTCTTATTGGAGAGGCACATCACACATGCAAGCTGTTCTCAGAGACAAAGATACATTCAAGCATGTTCTCATTATTTAAATATAGGACTAAACCTCCGAATGCATATAAAATGTTAAGGCTAGAAATCATGCATGCGGAGATGTATTTAGGATTTCAGTTCTATGGGTTCAATATTTAAAATTATGAGTTCATATCTATATTTATTATAATTTTAACAATTTTTTACGCATAAATTTATGTTTTGCGTTGAAAATACTGTGTTCAGTTGAACCCGCTAGTTATATGGTGCCTCCTCCACTGCATGCATGAACACTTACTATCTTGTGCGTCGAATCAAAGCTCGACTGAAGATGACTTCGCTGAGGGCCACCCAGCACTATACCAAATTAAATTATGTATATCAGCCAGTCAATTGGATGGTACATATTCTTATTCAGAAATGAAGAGTGTATACTTTGCTATTTAGGAACATTCTTTTTTAATTTTTATACATAATGAAAAGGAATTACACGGTGAAAAATTAAATACAATCCTCATAAGTAAAGTGAAAGTTCAGATAGCAATCAAACTACACTATTAAGATTCCCCTATTTAGGAACATTCACCTAAGGACGTGACATCAATATATTCATGTAGCTGACGAACATTGAAATCGGCTGGAACAGCAATAATATACACCATTACGTTTTGGACTTAGACCATAAATAATTAATGTGGAAGATTAAAAAGAATAAGAATGCTTTACCTACTCTGATTATACTTTACCTAAAGTCGGGATCCAACAATGAATATTTAAATCATGAAATAATAACTCCACTTGTAGCGAGGCTTCATCAGATCATCGATCAACTTCCACTCACATCTTTCTAGCTATGTTTTCACTTTCTTTTGTTATACTTAGCTTATCATTACTCAGAAAAAAGAAACTAACTGCGGTTGAGTTGTATGTGTAAATTTCCAGAAGAAAAAAAATATAAGATATAGCTAATAGAAAATGAAAAAACGTAAGAGAAAGAAATTACAAGCTAGCTTGAAACAAAAACAAAGATGCACGTCGATGATACCGGGACCGGCCCGAGATCGCGGGCTAAATGAGCTAAACGGGATAATTTGTTAAATCCTTATATGAAATTAGGAGGTACCCAATTTTGATATGAAACTGTTTATAAGGGTTTAACACTTGAAAATATGAAGAGCCTAAACTTCCGGAAGCAATAGCACTAATAATTAGACAAATGCTGAAACTATTTTTAATGCTCATCAAGTTGCATTAAATCAGACTAGACAAAATGCTCCAACTCTTTCTTCTTCTGATTTTTAATCTTCTAAAAGAATTGCGGGAGTAAGAAACTTAGTGTTTGGACGGCGGGGTTTATGGGTTCTTTTAGTTCTAGTAGTAATGATTTTTCACAACTAAATGAGCCTGAAGTTTATTGCAGCAACTTGAGGAAGTGAATCTCAACAGCATCTTTGATATTTTACAATGGTGAAAGGACAAGGAAAAACACTTTACAGTCATTCAAGGATGGCCTGAGACATATTAACTATTCAAGCTTCAACAGTGGCATTGGAGAGCGTTTTCAATCAAGCAAGACTTTAAATCGGTGATCATAAACAATCTATGAGGGATTGCTTGGAAAAATCAGTACTTTTCAGAGATTGAATCCGTTCAGAAAGAAGAAATTTTGGACTTGCTGAATAACAACCAGAGATAGACGAAGCTTATGAAGAAATGCTAGTTGAACTTGCTGAAAATACTGTTTCGTCCGATAATGGAAGCAGCGATGAACAAGCTACTTTTCTGCCACCACCAACGGAACTTCCTCCGAACCTTGAAGGATTTATGAAGTTTGTAAGAGATAGCATGTAACTTGTGTGAACAAAAATTAGTATGCAACTTGTATTTTTAGCACTTCTTGATTAGTTCCTTTTTCTTCTCAATGGTGGTATTAGAACCTTGTTGTGCTCATTCCATTGGGGGGAGAAAGACTAAGAAAGACGTTGTCATATTTTTTATTACTATAATAAAATTATAAGGCATTGCTTTGAATGTTTTTAACAATATTTTTGTCTTTAAATTTGAATTAAAAAAATTAGATTATAATTCTATAATAAAATTACAAGGCACTGCCTTAGATATTTTTTAACATCTTTTTGTCTCTAAGTTGTACTTAATTAAAAATAAAAAAAATGATTGCATAGCCGTTGGGCCCATTTAGCCCGTTTAGACCCCCGGCCCAGCCCGTTTAGCCCAGGATCATGAGTTAGTGGGCTCGGTCCCGAACTGGTTCCTATAAAAGCACGTAGCCCGGGACTGTTTGAATTGCTTATTTAGGTACCGGGACAGCCCGTTTGGCCCGTTTAAGGCACGGCCCACTTGCTGCCCTTCATCTGCAGTACGGGAATTTTCACCTTGAAAGTGGGGTTATTTGCAGTTTGCCAGTTAGGCATCTGTACTTAATATTTTTCTTTGAAGAAGATGAAAAGATAAATTAGTAGTCTAACAAAGAAACACCCAGGATATTCCTAATCTGTACTCATTTCCTCTCTTTATCTTGTTTCACTATATCTATCACACATGCATGCATATGTTTCCGGAGCCACAACCAAAGTGTGGTTCTTTAGGATTTAAAGAATTAAAATATGTGGGAAAAAAATTGACCACTATATAATATGTATAGCGCGGTATTTCACCGCGCTATACTTAATTATTGGACCCGCCAATAATTTTTCTGGTATTAACTGACACACCAATAATTTAACAGGGTATAACGCGATGAAATATCACGTTATATATAAACGTTAGACGCACTAATAATTCTTCTAAACTTAATTGACAGACCAATAATTCAACTAGGTATAGCATGCATAATTAAGGCACTATACATCAATTGTTTTCTTATTTAAAAAGTTTCGGGAGGAGTTTGTAAAAATCCATTCAGAATTCTTCTAGTCTTCCGAAATATTTGTTCGTTAAATTTTTGCTCATGAAGTTATTTTATATTTTGTCATAATGTCTGAAGTAGGGGTGGCTAACGGGTCGGGCCCGGGCCAAACGGGCTAAGCGGGCCCGGGCTATGCGGGCCTGGGTTATGCGGGCCCGGGCTAAACGGGCCCGGGCCAAACGGGCCATATGTGTGGAACCGGCCCCCTACGGGCCTAAGCCCACATGGGCCCGGGCTAAGTGGGCCGAGCCCGCGGGCCAAGCGGGCCTAAACGGGTCCGGGCTATTTTTTTTTAATTTTTTTTATGTAAGGCAATTTTCTTGTAAATCTTGTATAAGTGTATTATATAAGT
>ML385369.1:42772-59041 GCA_005239525.1 Nicotiana knightiana | reverse complement strand
AAAGCACATAAAATGCGAGGTATATAATGCTTAAAATCACGAATTCTAGCCACACATCACTAATCCTCATTTCCCTAAACCCGCTGCCCTCATACACTCTCTTTTTCTCCTCTTCTGAAGCCCTAGCGTCGTAACCCCATTTCCCCTTCGATTCCAACCCAGATATGGAGTCAATCATCGATTCCCTTAATTTATTAACCCCTTCCCGCTATTGGTTATCCGTTTATGGTGTTTCATAATTGCTTGCCTAACATGGCAAGCAAATCCCTTTAATTTCGAACCAAATCTGGTTCAGACCTTTACTTCATTCGGTCTATGTTCATTTTCGTCTCTTTATGGTATGAATCTCTGAGATATTTCTCGATTCTTTACTTACCCTAAAATTAGGGTTCAGATCTTGCTAGATCTGTTATGGTTCTCTATTTTTGTTAAATATTTTTCTTTACTGTTTTCGTATATCATCTATGTGCATCTCTATTATGATTTTTCGAAGATATTTCTGACAAATTTTTTACCCGTAGGGTTTTGATTCTTGAAAAAATCGAACTAAATCTGGTTCAATCTTTAATGTTGTTGTTTATACATCTCTATGCATCTTATTCCTTTGATATTTCTGGCTAATTTTAATTACCCTACAAATTAGGGTTTTCGATTCTTTAATTCCTTCATTGATTCTTTCTATATGTTTTATGACTCCCCCCGTTAATTGTTTCACTCACCCTAAACTTAGGAGTCTTTGATTCCCCAAACTTGTTTGCTTCCCTAATTACTGTGTTAAAATCTCTATTTTACGCGTCTATGTACTATTACTTTTGGCTTACCTTAAATAATGTTCTGAGTTTTTTTTTCTTAATTAATTAGATGCTTTCTTTGATTGATTATTTCTATGTTTATGTGCCCTAGTCTAGTTCTATTTAAACCCTCTCCCCTTAGAGAGGACTTAGAACTCGAGTACTTATCACTACTAAAACTATATATTGTTCTTATTCTTCTTTGATTCATGGCCGGCTGGAAGCCAATGCCAGAAATCTTCTTTTGTTTGTTGTTGTTGATCATTGCTGTTGCTAAACCTATTTTTGTTTCATCTTAACTAAGTAAGTTGTTGAAACTTCTCTACTGTGTCACTTGTTCGATATGCTATTGTTATTAGACTAGTTGCTTTTTGTATTCTAGACGTGTTTAACTCAGTAGATTAATGGATAAAATCTGTTTAATTATGTGTAACTTAAGACTGCCATTTGGTATTAGGTAGGTTTTGACACTAGTTCACCATGTAAACTCATTACGTTTGTCGCTAAATCTGTTATCATGTTATCTATTTGATTCTGTGTTCATCATGCTATAACCCCTTGGTTAATGCTTACTGATAAATAATGTTCTTACTGACTCATGATTGATCAATGAATTTCTTTTGTATGACTTATCCTAATATGAGTTCTCTACTGTCTTTTGTGAAGCATGCTCGTGAATTGGTCCTTATAAGTTTATGACTTTGTTAATCTTCAAAACTTGTTTGTTTCAAATCTTCTTAGTTTCAAAGTGTCTGTCTCTGTGCTATGTGTGATTTTATTCCCTAAGTATGCTTCCTAATCCTTTCCTGCACTCTTCTGAATCCTAATTCTTTGCTGGCTGAAAGCCAAAGTGATCTAAGTACTGTCCTGGCCTTCCTGGTGTGAGCACTGCTCAGGGTTTATATGAGACCCTCATGAACTCTGACACACTAGGATTTGGTCCATAGCCTTCCTTGAAATTGATTCTGCTTATTCCTCTCTAGTGTGAGCACTGTCGGGGTTCGTGGAGCCCTTGGAAACTCTGACACACTAGGGAATTGGGCTTGATATGAAACAGAGATGAATCGGTCACTATTGAGCTCTATGAACACTGGTTTTTGGAGATATTGTGGATTGAAGGGCCTGGCCTATCCAGATGTATTTGGGCCTGCTGCAGGCTTCCTATCATCTATATATTTTGTAATTTATTCGATTCTGGTCTGTAATAATTATTTGTAAATACAATTGGGGTGATAATAAAATTGGAAAATGGGTTTATTTGATATCCTGTATGAAAGGGGTAGATAACATGCTTATAGGTCTTTTGCTATTACATGTTAGATAACATGCCTATAGGTTTTCCGCTATTATATGTCAGATAACATGCCCATAGGACTTTCTGCTATTATATGTTAGATAACATGCCCATAGGTCTTTTTGCTATTATATGTTAGATAACATGCCTATAGGTTTTACTTTACGCCCAGAAATATTTTTGCTGAAAACTTGTCTAAGTGTTATGTTTGCCATTACATGATTAGATACCATGCCTATAGGAAGTACAATAATCAAATTTGAACTTACATCATATTCAAATTAACTGCTTATGCAGAAATCATGATTATAAGTTTTAATTAATTGTCACACTCGCCTAGCTAATATGCATGTCTATAATGGCAGTTTCAAAGGTAGAACTCATGCTCATAGTGGTAATTATCGTCTGTGCTGAATAGTAAACTGGAACTCTGCATAGTGTTTTGTTAAATACCACTAGAAAGCATGCATATAGGAGTAACTAATAATTCTGAGTATTTTTTGTTGTCAACTGCTAAGTAAGTCACCTAGATAACCTGCATATCGGTGTAAATGCTTTTTAATTGAAATCAATAGGCAATTACAAAATCACCTAGGAATTACTGTCAGCACGTTTACATTACATAATTACCTAAATGTACTTTTCATAAAATGTCATCATGTTTAAAATCCAGAATCGCAAAGAAACCATATCTATAGGATTCAATAGCCTTAACCGTTAAAACTGACAATACACTAATGTGTTCGCGTGCATCTGTTGCCTTATGTGTGAGGGCTAAATTGAGCTTTTTATCTGATTCTGTATGAAAAGTCCAATATGTTTTGTATGTCACTTAGTTTTACAATTTTATAGCAACCTAATTTGAGTCTAGAATCATCCAAAAATAGAGGTCCCAATGCCTCCAGGACCATAGGTAAGGGACGGGTAGTGCACGCATAGGACACAAGTTAGAATGGATTTGAGCGTTTTAGGTAAAAACCTAAAGATAGTAATCGGGTAGCAGGAGATGATAGTATGTGCTCGCTGAATAATATGAGTAACACCCCCATCTTGGGGGAGTTACGAAGTATTATTTATGTTGCACGGGGTGATCGTATAGGCTAAAAAATTAGGACCCCCATCCCTATTAAATAATTCCTCCGCTTTATTTATCATACTAATTCACATAATTTAAGTTCGGTCGGGACCCACCGTTGTGGACCTCGAGGGGTGCCTAACACCTTCCCCTCGAGGTAATTTGATCCCTTACCCGATCTTTGGTGACGCACTAGCATAACTTGAGTAATTGCAATAGGTGTCCTAATGCACCTTAATCAGTTAGGTGGCGACTTTCTCAATAACCAATTCCTTTCCCTTCTCAAAAGGAGTTGTCAAACGTCGAAACCCGATTTTGCGAGAAAAAGGGGGCGCGACAGTGGATGCTGGGCAAACCAATATTAATTTTGAATACAGTGCACCTGGACTAAGGTGGCAAGGAAGAAATGCAATAACACAAAGGCAACTTCAACAACAATTAAGGAGACGACGAACTCAAGCAAGCCTTAGCCAATGTCACGTCCATTCTCATCTCAACCAGGCCAGTCTCCATGTCCCAACTTGAGCCAATCTAAGACATAACATCAACCACTCTCAACCCGAATGATCTACCAAATGTTTATTTTTGTGATAGCTTACGTTTGTTAGTTGTAGAACTTAATTTGTAGGTTACTTATGGATAGTTAAGTTCACAATGTTTAAACTGTTTCTGCTACTAGACAACTTTCAGTAGCTAATTTTGTCAATCAAGATGGGTGATCGAACTTGTTTGTTTATATATGCCTGCTTGTTTATGTCAAACATTGTGTTTCATATGTCTTCTTGTTTATGTCAAACATTGCTTTTCATTCCACAAGAATTCATCGTACATTTTGTCATTTTCATTGTACATAGGGTTATGAAATAGCATACGATATACGTTAACAACTAACTAGATTAAGAAGAAAATTACAATGATTAGTGCTAATACAACAACTGAAGTTACAATGATCTTCACCCTCTTCCTACGCTGCAGTCGATCTTTCTCTCTAATTCTTGATAACAACCCTGAAATCACTTGTTTGTAGTGATCTGGAAGAGGTGGGTAAAACCACATTAAAAAATTGCAAGAATTGTTTCGACCATAATTTGAGCACCCATAAAACCTTCTTCCTGGATTTGTTTGCTTCCAAGTGATGCAAAACTTAGCTTCAACTCTACAAGGACCAAATATAGGCCTTTCCATCATTTTTACGGTCTGGAAAACAAAAAAAATATATAAATAGAGCTTCAAATTTTAGAAAATGAAGGAATAAAGCTTCAGATTCTATATAATGGAAGAATAATGTATTTTATAAGGAATGAATAAGAATCCACTTAATTACAACTCATTTTGCACCGTTGGGCGTTGGTAAGAGGGCTTTCACGCTCTTGTGCGTCGTGTTTCTCACACAACAGGCTGATTAGGGCCAAGTGGCGTCACACGAACATGGTCAATGGTTAAATATGTTTATTCGTTAACAAAAAAACAAGTTCGAAAATTCAAATAAAAAAATTTAAAGTTAATGTATCGACTTTTAAATGTCCTACAAATTTAAGCGGTAAGCAAGAGAAATTAGAGCCCGTTTGGATGGGCTTGTTGTAAGTGGCTTTTAAGCCAAAAGCCATAAGTTAGGAATTCTAACTTTTGATTTTTGGCTTATTTTTGTCATTTTAACTTAAAAACAAGTATTTAAAAGTACTTTTTTATTTTATACAAATACTATAAAATGACTTAAAAGCTATTTTAACTTAAAAGCACTTAAAATGAGTCAATCCAAACGGACTCTAGTCTTCAATTCTCGAGAATGGCACGACGCTTATTGAATTTCTACTAAATTTAATTGATTTTGTAGCTCCCCGCGAACGTTTTTAGCCTGAAGGGCCGAACTGTCATTGCGAGCTCTCCTGTATAAGCACTCGTTCCTCTTCTAAGAAACGGGACAACAAGAATCAGAGTTCACTGCTCAGTGTCTCTCAAGAAGAGCACAACAAACGATGAAAAGATTTTTCCAACCAATTGAAAAAGACGGGTCTTTCAAAAAACCCACTCTTTCTTGTGTCTCTTCCTCAGTGAAAGACAGCGAACAAACAACAGAAACAATTTCTGAGAGTGCTGCTGCTGAGAATAAGAAAGAGCCAACAAAATTCTTGACCTGGAATGCCAATAGCTTTCTTCTTCGTATCAAGAATAACTGGACCGAGTTCACCAAGTTCATTGAGAGTCTTGATCCTGATGTCATTGCCATACAGGTTCTACAATTTTGCCTTTATTTTTGTGCTGCTAAGTGTTTATTAATGTCTAATTGCTTTGCCATTGTGATTCTCTATGTTGCGCTTGTCCATGAATCTTCATTTAGAAAAAAAAAAAAGGGTATTTTATTTTTGGACAATTTACTGTTGATACATCAAGAAAGCCGAGAAATTTAGGATACTTTTTGTCATCAAGCTGGGTAAGGAGGGTGCTAATATACATAACAACATGGTAATAGTGAATAAGGTCGATTATAACTCAAAAATGTAAGATTATGCATATGATGAAAGAAAATTCTGTTGGTTGATGAGTTATTTTAATGCCTAATTTGCAATAAAACGGAATAATTCCTTTGCCAAAAAGCAGTCCAACAGCGAAAATTTGATAGGAAAGATATTAGAATAAGTGTTGCAAACTGGAAACAAGAGCTTGATGACCAAAGAAAAAAAACTTTTATGATCTCATATACATAGTGAATAAGGTCGATTATAACTCAAAAATGAAAGATTATGCATATGATGAAAGAAAATTCTGTTGGTTGATGAGTTATTTTAATGCCTAATTTGCAATAAAACGGAATAATTCCTTTGCCAAAAAGCAGTCCAACAGCGAAAATTTGATAGGAAAGATATTAGAATAAGTGTTGCAAACTGGAAACAAGAGCTTGATGACCAAAGAAAAAAAACTTTTATGATCTCATATACATAGTGAATAAGGTCGATTATAACTCAAAAATGAAAGATTATGCATATGATGAAAGAAAATTCTGTTGGTTGATGAGTTATTTTAATGCCTAATTTGCAATAAAACGGAATAATTCCTTTGCCAAAAAGCAGTCCAACAGCGAAAAAACGATAGGAAAGATATTAGAATAAGTGTTGCAAACTGGAAACAAGAGCTTGATGACCAAAGAAAAAAAAATTATATGATCTCAAACTGTGGGTATCTTCTCTTGACAGATTAAATGAAGTTTCTAGTTGTGCTCTTATTTTGGTTACTGCATCCTTGTTTCATGTTACAATACATATTTGGGGTTAGGGTCAGCTGCTGACCAGTAGCTTCTTTTGTTTTCACTCTCTTTGTTTATTGCTTCTTCTCTTTTATTTATTGAGATATACATTTGAACCTTTGTTCTGAATTCGGTATTTGATTCTTGTAGGAAGTTATTTTGTATTATTTATAATTGGTAGGAATGCCAATCTAACCGCTTGTTGGTGGTAGGAAGTAAGAATGCCAGCAGCTGGTTCCAAAGGCGCACCTAAAAACCCAAGAGAGTTAAAAGATGATACCAGCTCTTCACGTGAAGAAAAACTGGTAACTGTTGGTGTTCATGTTACTAAAGTAAATTGGATGCAACACACATATCTCTTGCACTATCTCAAATGGTCCTAAATTCGATGCTTATTTTTTGGTTTCCTTAAAGAAATTCATTTCAACTTGTTTACTGCGACTTAGGTGCCAGATAGGATACCATTAGTCGATATTGAGAAAACTATTTGTCGTTCACTTCTTCTTGTGTGATAACTAGGTAATGGTACTTCTTCACTGGGTTTTATTTTCCCATCATGCAGGTGGTCACACGAGCCTTATCAAGTCCACCATTTAAAAATTATAATGTTTGGTGGTCGCTTTCAGACTCAAAATATGCTGGAACTGCGTTGTTCATCAAAAAGTGTTTTCAACCAAAGAAGGTTTCCTTTTCACTTGATGCAACAGGTGCCCATTAGTAGATAATTATTTTTTGAAATGATTACTTTTTCAAATGGAAAATCATGATGAAGATTACATAGCATTTTTATTTTTTACATTAAATACAATGAAACCAGCTCTTGGTGCCCCAGGAGATTCACACAATGGTGAAGTTTTTCTTCTTTATGAAAAGAACCCTTTATAGTCCTGACAATTGAGTGGAAATTACCGGTGGAGGAGTAAAATAATTTATATCAATCAGGTGCTGCTTAAATGAGATCGGCTTGCTAACTGTTGGTTAAAGAGGTTATTTTCTGGGATATTCTATCATATTCTGCGGAAGTCCTTCAGTCTATGATGTTCATCTGGTTTAGAGGAAAAAGAAAAGAAAATTTGAAGCACTAGCAATTTGTTTCTCTAGTTGGACAGTACTTTCAACTGGGCAATTTCAAGTCCACCTCTTTTCCTTGCTAAATTGGTGCGATGAGGATTACCCTTTTACTTTATTCAGTTTTCCTTTTTTCTAAACGAGCTGAAAATTACAGAGATTGAAATGTCTTTGGTTGCCTTCTGCTAAAGGCTGATGGCATTGTATCGTGCAGCTGCTTGATATGATTTTACCCATATAGCTAATACAAAGATGTATGCTTAGTGTAGGTCTCATTGGAATTTGCTTTAGAAGTCTGTTCCTAGTCGCCGCACACATGGTGAATTTGGTAGCTTAAGTGGATCTTCAAAGAAATGAAAGGCACTATGTAAATTAGGCATAATATTCATGTGCTTCGAGGAGTCTTTGCCAACTTCTTGCAATACTGTATTTGTGATAATAACTTTCTTTTTCCTTGCCCCCCCCCCCACCCCCATCCCCCAAAAAACACACACACACACACACACACACACGAAAAGAAAAAGAATCAAATAAATAATTACGATATTGCGGTTTAGTGACTGAGGCATCGTTGTTGTTGTAATTACAATAATGCAGGAGACACAAGTAACATTTTACTAGCAGGCTTTCTATATAGGATTATTATCATGTTTATGTCTGGAAATACTTAAAAAGTAAAGAAGATTTCGATCACTTTTTGCGTGTTACAAATCTGACATCTTAACTTATAATAAGCTCCAGTCTTGAAAAAGTGTGGCCAACGGGAATCATGCAGCTATAAGCCAAATCTTTCAGTTATTTCTAAACATAGTGAGACACTTACAGCAATTTGACTTGTAGTGCTTCTCTCTCTCTGTCTCCCCCCTTGCCCCTTCTCTTCCCTATTTGCCATATAATGTGCTTGATCCAACTGGCTAAAGCCAATAATAAGCTTGACAAGTGTTTGTATTCTTAGGTTCTAAGCATGAACCAGATGGTCGAGTTATTTTGGCTGAATTTGAGACATTCCGAATATTAAACACATATGTGCCAAACAATGGGTGGAAAGAAGAGGAATCTTCATTTCAGAGGAGAAGAAAATGGGATAAAAGAATGCTCGAATTTGTTCTTGCAACTTCAGATAAACCCCTTATTTGGTGTGGTGATCTTAATGTAAGGTACAATTCTGTTTAGAATTTATATTTTTTAATTTAGTATGTGTTATTTGTGTACTTGTTGTACTTGATTACATAATTCTTTTTCTTTTACCTTTTTTTGTTCTTTTCCCATTCTTTTTCCCCTTTATTTTATCTTTGAAGAAGTGAGGATTGTTGGATTTGCTAACAATTTTTATCAATACTCTTATAGTCTTAGTCAAAAGGATGAGTTGTTTCTTGATGTTATATATCCACAAAGCTGTCAAGTTATAATGCTTCTGATCACTTGCAGTTTCATTACTTTTTTACTTTTTACTGTAAAAATGACACTAAATCATACTTCCATAATTTGTTCAGCAAATTTCTCTGATACTCATCCTTTTTCTTTAATGTCCCCTCTGCAGTCATGAAGATATTGATGTAAGTCATCCAGAATTTTTCAGTGCGGCCAAGCTCAATGGTTATATTCCACCAAATAAAGAGGTAAATGCTATCGTGACATCAATATTTTCCTATTGTCAATCAACACTGTATATATTAATTATTGAATACTACAATGACTTCATCATGCTGGTGCTTCTATATCCCCTTTCCTCGTGAAGACTGTCTGATGTCTTCAACCTTGTGACTAGAATTCTTTTTCTTTCCCCCCATTGGGTTGTAAATCCTTGCTCCTGAATTGTTAAGCTAGGCGCTTGAGAGAATCAGGTCAAAGGAACTCAGCAAAATGATCCCGTAACTTCGGGAGAAGGGGTGCTCTCACTAATAAACCCGATAATACCAATAATCCAGTTGTTGAATTAAACCGGACCTGTAGTAATCTCTGGCTGGCAAAACATATTCTGTAAAAACATTTACACTCAAGAAAAATGACTAGTTAAAAGCCATTTGCTCTTCTAAAAAAACTCTGTTTTTTATTACGGAAATATATCAATAGAAGTTCCACTAAAATATAATTTCTTGTTTGTCTAGTATTTGATACTTTACAGTTGTCTGTATAAAAAATATTACAACCAGAAATATAAGCTGTAATCTTCGGTATGAATAGCCCATGATTTTGGATGGATAGCATGTTTGCGAGATAGAAGTCTTACTGAAAAAACAACAGACCCTCCAAAAGGGTTTTTCTATAAGAAGAAATGCAATCTGATGGTGCTTGGCAACATGTACTTATGTTGTTGAATTTGCTTTCCTACTTTGCTATTCCTCCTGTTATGCTAAATTTTACGTTGGAAACGGAGTCCAGTAACTCCTGGATGAGATTGAAGCAGGACTTAGAAAATTTAAGTTGCATTCATCAGTCATCTTGTGCTTATGTCTAACATTCTGACTTTAACTTATCATACAGGATTGTGGTCAACCTGGATTTACCCTGTCTGAGAGGAGGAGGTTCGGTGCCATATTAAAAGAGTACGTAATTCAATTCATACTCCTGAATTGCTCAAAGAAGTCAGATATGGTTGTGCCACATGAGTTAATGATTTGTTGTCAATTATGATTGTTGTGATACAATGTGAAACGACTAATAGCTTCAATCAATCCACTTATCCGATAATGGAAAGCGGTTATCACTCTTTAGGGATTATATATTCACTTTATGTTGGTATATTTGTAACATTGCAACACTATATCTGCTATTCTTTTCTCCTCTTCAATCTTTGCTGATGCTATACATCACTAATGCTTCTTTTAGTATTACCCGTGTAACAAATGTCACACTTCCATTAAGAAATATTTTGAAAATTTTCATCTTAGATGAAATTAAGGTCAAGGACATCAGATGCCTTTAGAGTTTAGATTGTTCACATTTCAAAACTATACAATTCAGGATGGAGGGGAGGGGGAGGACTGATGAATTTGGTGGAAGTCTATTAGGAAAAAGACAATGAGAAAAGAACATTACAGGAAAGAAACAAACTAATGCCTTTGAGGTTTCCCTTGGACTCAGTTGGACAGAATACAGGACTCCATTGCGCCACGTTTTCCAATTTGTCGGAAGCTGCTATTTATTGGAATCATTTTCACCTGCCCCTTTCTTTTACTTTCATTTTCTTGTGCAAATTTTGTAATACCCTCGCAATAGTCATTTGTGAACCATGCGCTGTACACTCTCTGTACGCCTATCTCCGGTTCATTTTTCGTTGAAGTTTGCAGACAAAGTTGCAATAGGGATCTGCCAACCACTTGATATACTTTTTGAGGTTCTACCAGGAAGATGTTAAACAAAGAATGGTTTTGATAACAAATTAGGAGCCTATTGGATGCCTTGCAATAAATAACTTGCTGGAAAGAGTAATTTTATTACGTTAAGCAACATGGTGAGAATGAGTTCAGAAACTGGTGGAGCTTTGAGTTTTTGTAATTGAAAGAATATGCAAGCAAATTGAGTACTTTTGGCAAGGAAGTAGATCTGGCTATATGGTCTAAAATCTCAATTTGTTCAGCTTTTATTTTTCGGAAAAGGGTCAAATATATCCTTGTACAATCGAAAAAGGTTTAAAAATATCTTTCATTATACTATTTGGTCATCTCAGCCCCTACCGTTATACTATTATTCAAATATGCCCCTCAATTGGACGGACTGCGTGTGTCCTCACAGGATTAAAATGACCCATCCCCTTTTTTACCCGCTTCATTTAACCTCTACCCATAACTCGACCCAAAGTCACCCCTTTACCAAAAAAAGCCCTAAACGATAGATAGCCTCACGGGGAAAGACTCAAGTGCGGCGGCAGGGGGAGGATTATTTGCTTGACAATGTCGATGGCAGCATCATATAGGGTGACTGATGAGTGTCCACATGACTTGGGCAGATGGAGGATGCCGCACCGGTTATCGGGTTTCTGGCCGGTGATACGTCTGAATGGGTTAATAGACAAATTAAGTATCATCAGTTCTAATCTGTATTTAATTATCACCAGTTCTAATCTCTTCTTTTATCGTATTGTTCATCAAGAATGGTAGAAGGTGGCTAATTTTGTAGTTTTTGAGTATGATATTATGTCTGATCGCTTTTAGAAAAGTTTCTGTGCAAAAATTTCAGTAGGAACAGAGAAGCAACTGCTTTCAAGACCTTTTCCTTTTAACCCTTGCCTCTTGTTATAATACTGCCTCCACCTTAACTGATACTCCATTAGAGTTGAACGTCCAGTAATACAATGTCAGTTAATATATTGGTTAAATTTTTTCAGGATACCATGAGCTGGTGATTATTCTAAATATAAAAAGATTAATGATTTTCTCCCTAAATATAAAACAATACCTAATCTCTCAATTTAATCCCAGTCGTAGGTGTAGAGATGTGACTCGTGTGGTTCAATTATTTGATATGTTTATGCAAAATAAAAATTTGGGAGTACTTTTTAAGATAGGATTGTTTCGTTCTTTTTTAGAAAATTTTAACTTTTGAAATTTTTTGGATGAGTCATGAGAAAGAATATTACAAGGAAGAAATACAAGGCGAAATGAGGTTGTCTATCGCTTAGGACTTTTTTTTGTAAAGGGGTAACTTTGGGTCGGGTCATGGGTAGAGGTGAAATGAAGCAGGTAAAAAAGGAGGACACGTGGCAGTCCGTCCAATTGAGGGGTATATTTGAATGATAGTATAACGGTAGGGGCTGAGATAACCAATTAGTATAACGAAGGGTATTTTTAAACCTTTTTCGATAGTACAAGGATATATGACCCTTTTCCGTTTATTTTTAGAAGCAAGCGAATTAAGTACCCTGTCTTAGATAAGGAAGTCTGCATTAGCTCTCTGGTCACCCTTTGTTTTCCTTGTTGGTTTTCTTTGTGGCTCACCTTCCTATGTCTATTGCTGATATTGAACTTTTAGATGTGTTGTTTACGAATTTATAATCTAACCGCTGATCTGAATCAAATTTAAATGATGGTTAGTGATAGAAGCATGTCTGAAGCTCACATGACTGCATAATGTTGTTCAATATCTTGTGTCACTATGTGATGAAGCTGATGCAAGATTAATTCAGAAGAAGTGATCACTTGGGAAAAACTTAAACTTGTTGCAGAAGATAAAACCACTTGATAGTGAGAAATACACTGAAGTAGATTATATGGAATTTGAACTCGTAAGATGCAGATGTTTAGTCTCATGAAACTATTTCTTTCAAGTTAATCTTCTGTTTGATAAAAACTGTAGTGTATTGTCATTCCATTGACTGGTTGTATACTGTTATCTGATATTCCTATTTCTCAGAGGAAAGCTAGTGGATGCATATAGATTTCTTCACAAGGACAAGGACATGGAATGTGGCTTCTCGTGGTCGGGAAATCCTGTTGGGAAGTAAGTTATTTTAGAGTACTGTACTTGTAAGTGCTTTCCGTGGAAACATGCTCAAGTAAAAGGATTAGTTTGTTCTACCACTTCCTGTTATTTGTTCTTGCTTTTTGTCCGTTGTTGAGACTGATGGTCCTGATGATAATGTTATTGTTACTTGCAGGTATCGTGGGAAAAGGATGAGAATAGATTACTTTATTGTCTCTGAGAAATTGAAAGATAGGATTGTTTCATGCGAGATGCATGGACGAGGGATCGAATTGGATGGTAAGTTAATCTCAAAATGAACAATACATGAACCTAATGACTACCAAGAAATTGCCAAAAAGAAGTTAATTTGTGATCTCAAACATTAATATCCTATGATCGTCATAATTATAACATTTAAGTAGATTTTACTTCTTCATGTTTAGGTCTAATCCAGAAACTGAAATGAATAGTAGGATCTCATCCTTCCTACTATAAACCAGTAGCTTTTGCTTAGACTTTAACTTGCGCGATACATACCTATGATCTGGTAGGAATGGAATTCAAGTCTCAATAACATTAGCGTCTTTAATGTATCAGAAACATGTATTAAAATCTTACGTGCAGCTCGCTTTATTGTCATAAACTGTGTGTTTTCTTCTTCATGCATGTTATTTTGCCGCGCTTTATCCTGAGTATCTGAAGATTAATATCTTGTTCCAATGATAGGTTTCTATGGGAGTGACCATTGCCCGGTATCCCTTGAACTTTCTGAGGAGGATGCAGATACAAAACAAGTTTGAAATAGTTATGTTTTAAGATCAAGTACTCAGTAGTATTTCATGCTTTACAGTACTTGCTGATCTAATTAGGCTAAATTGTGTGCCTTACATTAGGGTTTCAGACCAATTGCTCACTTCTTGGTTTATGAACGAATGACGAGCTTCAGAGCACTGATAGTGAATGTTCTCCTTTAATTTTAGTGTGAAAATTTCTTAGTTTTCTTTTTTTCTTCCAAATTTACACAGATTAGAAACTTATACAAAAAGTGCTCTTAAATTGCAACTTTTATATATAAAGATATTTTTAGAAAATGTCTGAAAAAGGGTAGGGAGAAAACGTTTAAGTTCTTATTTATAATCTATATTATTATCTTTATCTATATATAATAAAAGGAGAGGCAAAAGCACATTATTAAGACAAGTGGTATAACCACAAAAAGCCAAGTGGCATTATTAAGGCAAAATAAACTACATTTTTAAACTTAAAAAATAATTTTAAATTTTGAATTAATTTGTTGCTCTATTTGAATTAATAAATATAGATATCTTATAATTAGCTATACTAAAAAAACGAAAATATAAAAAAAAATAACTACTCATTCAAATTTGGGAGTAGTTAGTCGGAGTTTTAAGGTTATTTTAATATTAAAAATGAAAAATAAGAAAAAATTAAATTAGCTACAATAAAAAGACGAAAATATTAACAAAAAAAAAACTTACCTATTCAAGTTGGAGAATAGTTTCAAGTTGGAGTTTTAAAACTATTTTATAATTAAAAAAAAAATAAGGAAATAAAAAATTGTCAAGTTTCAATGGAGTTTTAAAATTATTTTATAATAAAAAAACGAAAATAAGGAATTGCTAATTCAAATTGAAATGTGGTTTCAATTTGGAGTTTTAAAATTATTTTAAAATAAAAAACGAAAATAAAAAAATAAAAAAATTGTCAATTTAAATCTATATATAATAAAAGAACAGGAAAAAGTACATTATTAAGACAAAGTGGCATAACTACAAAAAGTCAAGTGGTATTATTAAGACAAAATAAACTACCTTTTTAACTAAAAAATTATTTTTAATTTTTAATTAATTGGTTACTCTATTTGAATTAATAAATATAGATAGAGGCAAAAGCACATTATTAAGACAAAGTGTCATAATTACAAAAAACCAAGTGACATTATTAAGACAAAATAAACTACCTTTTTAAATAAAAAAAACCTATTTCAAATTTTGAATCAATTGGTTACTCTATTTGAATTAATAAATAAATAAATAAATAAATATATATATATAACCACATTATTAAGTCAAGTTACATAACCACAAAAAGACAAGTGGCATTATTAAGACAAAATAAATTACCTTTTTAACTAAAAATTACATTTTAAATTTTGAATTAATTGGTTACTCTATTTGAATTAATAAATATATATATATAACCACATTATTAAGTCAAGTTAGATAACCACAAAAAGACAAGTGGCATTATTAAGACAAAATAAATTACCTTTTTAACTAAAAATTACATTTTAAATTTTGAATTAATTGGTTACTCTATTTGAATTAATAAATATAGATATCTTATAATTAGATATATTAAAAAAAGAAAATATAAAGGAAATAAATACTCATTTAAATTGGGGAGTAGTTTCAAGTTGGAGTTTTAAAGTTATTTTAAAATTAAAAAACGAAAAATAAGAAAAAATTAAATTAGCTACAATTAAAAAACAAAAATATTAATTAAAAAAAAAACTTACCTATTCAAATTGGGAAATAGTTTCAAATTAGAATTTTAAAATTATTTTATAATAAAAAGCAAAAATAAAAAAAAAATTGCCGATTCAAATTGGGGTGTGGTTTCAATTTGGAGTTTTAAACTTATTTTAAAATTTGAAAAAGGAAATAAGTAAATAAAATATTGCCAATTTAAATTGGAGAGTAGTTTCTTTCTAATATAGTAGTCTTTTAATTTGTTTTTTGTTCAAAATAATTTTAAAACACCAACTTTGTTGGAGCTTTGTCCTAAAAATCTATACTTGGCGTCTTATGGTAATACCACTTGGAGCTTTATAAGATATATATATATATATATATATATCTTATAATTAGCTATAAAAAAATAAAAAAGAATTACCCATTCAAATTGGGGAGTAGTTTCAAGTTGGAGTTTTAAAAATATATTAAAATAAAAAAAAAACAAATGAAAAATAAAATTAGCCATAATAAAAACGAAAATATATAAATAAAAGAAATACTATTCAGATTGAGGAGTAGTTTCAAGTTGGAGTTTTAAAATTATTTTAAATAAAAAATAAAATAACTTTCAACTCAAATGAAAAATACAGGAAGTCAAGTGGCATTGTTAAGACAAAATATTTTTAAAAGGGGCATTCAGGGAGTAGTTTCAAGTTGGAGTTTTAAAATTACTTTAAAATTAAAAAACAAATAAGAATAAATTAGCTACAGTACAAAAATGAAAATTTCAAGTAAGGGAAATAGTTTTGGTTACTCCCTTTCTAACTAAAAAACCATTGAATTTTAAATTTCTAATTAATTGGTTATTCTATTTGAATTATAAATATAAATATCTTATAATTAGTTATAACAAAAAGGGG
>ML385369.1:22295-42732 GCA_005239525.1 Nicotiana knightiana | reverse complement strand
GGGGGGGGGGGGGAGTACCATTTAAATTGGGGAGCCGTCTCTAGTTGGAGTTTTACAAATATTTTAAAGTAAAAAACAACAACAACAAAAAAAAGAAAAAAGAAAATTAGTTATAATAAAAAAATGAAAATATATATAATAAAAAAGGGAAAAAAACCTACCCACTCAAATTGGGAAGTAGTTTCAAGTTGAAGTTTTACAAATATTTAAATATACATATATAATTAGCTATAACAGAAAAATAAAAATATATAACAAAAACCATCCATTCAAATTTGGGAGTAGTTTCAAGTTGGAGTTATAAAATTATTTTCAAATAAAAAAAAAAAGAAACTTTCAATTCAAATGAAAAATACGAAAATATTAAGATACTATATATATATATATAATTAAAAATTATAATTTATGCAGAATATGTAGACACACTGTGGATCGAAAGAAACTCAAGAGTATTTGAGAAAACTGCTACAACATGGGACATTCTTGTAAAAAAGATAGCTTATGTATGTAGTATGAGAGCTCAGGGGTACACTAAAGTTTTGTTAGTAAAATGTAAAGACTGAATAGATGATAGTTGATAGGAGGTTTGATAGATGAAGATAGATTGTATCCGGTGTGAAAGTTAGATTGAGGTGACCTACTGATTTGTAAATATTACTTTTGGTAGTTAATACAAGGATCTAATTATCAAAAAAAAAAATTATAATTTAGTAAAAAATATTACTTTATTTAAATTTTTAATAAACTACAAATTTTAAAAATTAATCAAATAAGTATTACAGTAGAAAGGATTGTACAAAAAGAGGGGATAAAGATAATTTTATGATATTTATATTTTAAATTAATTAAAAATAAAAGATAAATAATTAACACTCAAGAAAATTATCAATAGTACTAAGTACTTGCTAATTCAATAACAAAAATAAAAAGGATCAAACAATTTATTTGATTACTATATGATGTGTATCCTTTAATTTTGTATAAATTGTGTTATATTTCTGCACTCTGTATTAAATAATAATATACAACTAATATTTGTTAAGTTAATATGATATATTAGATCATAATTTCATAAGATTAATATCCTGTCAAATTGTTCTTATGCTAGTATTATTAAAAGGAGAGGAAAAAGTCTTCTGCTTAAGCAAGTGGTAGCCTAGAAGAAAGTCATGTGGCATAAATAGTTAATAATTACTTCCTATGTTCCAGTTTATGTGAACGTATTTTCTTTTTTGTCCGTTCCAGAAAGAATGACCCATTTCCAAATTTGGTAATAATTTAGCTTAAACTTATAATTCTACCCTTAATGGGAAACTTTAATAACCACACAAATACTCTTGGTCCTTTTTTGACTTGTTTAGATCACAAATTCCAAAATTCTTTATTTTTTCTTAAATTTCGTGTCCAGTCAAACAGATTCTCATAAATTGGAACGGTTTAAAATGAACGAGAGAGAATTAGTTTCCTCTTGTTTCTTTTCCATTTCTCTTTTCCTATGTGTGTCTTTTATTCTCTTTTCTTTTCTTTTGGTAACACAAAATTCCTAGTTTTTATTCTCAGTTCTTTTCTTTTCCTTTCTGAGTCGTATCCTAGTTTTATTAATTTATTCATTGTTTTTATTTTTATTCCAATGGAGGTCCTAGTTATGATAAATTAATCAAGTGTAAGACACCACTGATGATTGGAGACAATCTGTTAACCAAATTTTGATGACTAGACATGAGACAACCTCATTATTGTCTTTTCTAGCTTTCTAAGGTAGAAGCGATTTTGAGGGTAACCTTGTAACGAGTTTACAATGTTTTGGGTCACGTAGTAGAAAAAGGGAAACAAATCAGATCAAAAGGGGTCCGGTCAACTGCTAGTAAATTATCGTACTATGATAAATTCCATATACCTTAATTTGAACAATCATTCAAGATTATCGCACTTGTATTAAAGGCAGTTCAATGTCCGAAGTATCATGTATTCATGTTGGGTCTGAAGAAAGACCGTATCTTAAAGGGTATGATGTAGGCAGCTTACTCTGTTGCAAGACAACTTTACCGTTGTTTTAAGGTTTTCATTCATTACTGTATTTGTATGGACAGTGAAAAAAAGAAGGAAAAATGACATTGTATAACCATTCTCAAAATAATAGCCGAAGTAAATTCTATATGTTATATACAAAAATTAAATAAATTTTATATATTTTTTCGACAACCAAATATAAATAATTGCTAATGTGTGTTACAAGTGAAAAAAGCCCAAAAAAACCAAGAAAACAATTTACCCAAAGTTTCTTTTCTTTTTTGATTATTTTGGATGTGCACTTAAAGTAATTGATTAAGATGGGCAAAAGTTCCAGGCAAATTCAACTTGAATATCCAAGAGAAATCAAGTGAATAGCAGAAGCGGTAATCACAATCTCCAGGTGATTTACTGCTTTTGACATGCCTGAAATGTTTAAACATTAATTCTTACTTTAAATCTCATTTAGTATTTAATTAGACAAACTAGATGTTTTTGGCGAAAATTTCCTATGAAGGAGAATATATTCATTGATTCAAAGAACCGATTAATTTGCTTTGTTGGCCACCAAAATAAGCATATAAGCTGACGCCCACTTCTCCAATTAGTTTAAGTTCTCTGCACTAATATTTACATAACTTAGGTAATTGCAAATAACTTTATTCAATACTAGTAATATTAATTAGATGATAAACAACTTACTATAATATATTAAATTTTATGAATAATTACATTATTGGTGTATAGAATTTAAATTGGTTATCTATTTGTTTGAGCAAGTGAGTTGATTGCATTAAGTGGTAGAGATGTTGCCATTTCAACTGAAACCAAGAGAGAATTATAGTTTATTTAGATTTTTATGATATGTAAACAAAATAATATAAGTAGACCGACGGAAAAGAATATATATATATATAAAAGCTATTTCAACATAAATATTCAGACTGAGTTTAAAAATGTTTCACCCTACCAACTCAAAAGGTTTGACCTTTTAAAAGTTCCATAACGGAAGTTTGTTTATACTGTTTGCCAACCAAATGTAATTATATAGTTATAATACAACAAAATTCAGTGAAAAAATCCTAGTGAGTAAAACAAGCTTATGTAGAAGACAGTATGCCAGTTTGCCTCGTTTACCATATTGTATTTAATTACGATACATTATGAAATCACGTGTAACAATTATCCATGCAAGCGGTTAAGGAAAATGACCGTTACACGATGTATATTTGGATCAGTCAGAGCCCCAATACAAACACGGAACAATTAAAAAACTAGTGATCTCTTAAAAAAAAAATTACAGAAGCAAAAAGAATGAATATGGTGAAAACAGGGTGTCATTTTAAAGAGTGAGCTCCAAACCCAGATAAAACCCCTCACACACATGTTTTACTACTCCTCTGCTCTGCCCATTTTCTATCCTCTGTTTTTCATTTTTGGCACAAAGAACAGAGGACAGAAACAATAACAAATACTCACACTACTAACACACAGCTAACTGCTACTATAAAAATTACTTCCTCTTCTGCTATAAATACCAAAGAGAAAAAAAATATGAGAGAATAGAGAATCTCAACAGCTGTTTCTCTCTCCTCTCTCTTTTATCTCTCTTAGCACAATGTTTCTATAGATCTTATATATGTGCTTTGAATATAGCAAAAAAAATAAAATAATTTGATTAATGGCAGAGGCAATTGGTAACATAGAGGTATTTCCATGGCTAAAAACCCTACCAGTAGCACCAGAGTATCACCCAACCCTAGAAGAGTTTCAAGATCCCATTGCTTACATTTTCAAGATCGAAAAGGAAGCTTCTAAGTATGGAATTTGCAAAATTGTACCCCCAGTACCTGCACCTCCCAAAAAAACCGCTCTTGCTTATCTAAACCGGTCACTTTCAGCTCGTTCCGGTTCAAATGGGGGTCCAACATTCACCACTAGGCAGCAGCAGATCGGGTTTTGCCCAAGGAAGCACCGACCCGTTAAGAAACCCGTTTGGCAGAGCGGAGAAAACTATACTGTTGAGGAATTTCAGGCTAAAGCTAAAGCCTTTGAGAAGAATTACTTGAAAAAGAATTTCAAGAAGGCTTTAACCTCACCCCTTGAAATTGAAACCCTTTATTGGAAAGCCACTGTGGATAAACCCTTCTCGGTTGAGTATGCAAATGACATGCCGGGTTCTGCATTTGCCCCTAAGAAGGTGGGAAATGTAGTTACTACCTTGGCTGACACAGAGTGGAATATGAGAGGGGTGTCAAGGGCAAAAGGGTCATTACTCAAGTTCATGAAAGAGGAGATCCCAGGGGTAACTTCACCTATGGTGTATTTAGCCATGATGTTTAGTTGGTTTGCTTGGCATGTGGAGGATCATGACTTGCATAGCTTGAATTACCTGCATATGGGTGCCGGGAAGACGTGGTACGGTGTGCCCAGGGATGCAGCTGTGGCTTTTGAGGAGGTGATCAGGGTCCATGGTTATGCTGGAGAAACTAATCCGCTTGGTGAGTCTTACTATTGATATTGCTCAAGTGGTTTTGTCCTGTTTCCTGCTTAAATTATTGGAAACCAGCATAAGTCATTACCCTTATTTTGTTTAGTTGTTTGCAAGCAGTGAATTCTGCAACATTGAACTAAATATGGTCCCCTCTATTATTCTATGAAGCAAACAGATATGCTCAACTCTGTCCCAAAAAAATTTAAAGCTCTGTGTTACACTGTTCAGGGATATTGTACAACTATGTGTTTGTATGTTGTTGGATAATCACAGGTGTTGATATATGTAATTTGCCGTTACCAAGTGTAGTATTCTGCAATATGTTTGATCACTTTTTTTCTTTTTTTTTTTTAGTGAAGGACCTCTGTTGATGTTAGATTAATTCAAGACTCTAGTTATATATTGATCTCCTTGTGATTTTGAAAGTGAAGGGAAGCCTTGGAGCAATGGTAAAGTTGTCTCCGTGTGACTTGTCACAGGTTCGAGCCGTGGAATCTAATGCTTGCATCAGAGTAGGCTGCCTATATCATACCCCCTTTAGGTGCATCCTTCCATGTATCATGCATGAACGCAGGATGCTTTGTCCACCAGGCTGCCCTTTTTCTTTGTGATTTCAGAAGTGGCTCATGGTTCTAAAACTGAGGAATATATAAAAATATGAGAAGCCTAACTTGAGTGAAAATTGGAACTTAGAGAGTTGGCGGCAGCTGGTATTAACCTGTACATAACTCCTAGTGAATCACCCCACAAATGCTGATGGTGTACAGTTTTGAGACAGTGCTATGCTTTCTAAGGGAAATTACTGTAATCATTTTGAGAGGAAATTCTTGCCACTTGGAGCTTCTTGGTTGTCTGCATTAATGTAGTTGGGTCTCACTGATTTTGTCATTAACATGTGTAATAATGTGGTTGTTATTGTGATGTTGTATGTAAAGTAGAGCTGTCTTAGATGTATCTCTGCTTCAGACTGTGGAAATATGTTGGACTCTTTTATATTCTGGACATGTATCCCGCCAAATCTTCTGCTGTGTCTCTTTAGCTTGGTGTTCTTGATATTTGGCTTTGTTGGCATTCATATGGAACTGAGTCACATGGAAAACGGTTAAACTGTAAAGAGTCTCGCAATTACATGAATTAGGTAACAGTACCTACTAAAGATAACTACTTCAGGGCCGGAAGTTAAGGTGCTTAGAGGATTATGTCTCTTTAATGATACTTCTCCCTTGTTTGGTAGAAGTTAACCTGCCTTCGTTCCTCTATATTTCTCCTCATCCCATCTAATTCTTGATTTGACTTTTAAGTCATAGAGCTTCATAGTTTAGTTACTGCACAAAGTGTCAATGCAATTCTAAAAAGCTTCAAAGTAGGAAATGAACTGCATGAAGTTTGAGAAGGGAGTATGCTACCTCTGACCTTCGAGCGAAACAACCGAGAGGCAGGCAAGGTACTTTTAAGCTCTAAGCTATATACACTGCAGAGGCGGAAGCACATTTTTTCTACCATCCCTGTTTTTTTGAAAACATATTTCTTGTCTTTTTAGAACACCTTAAAAGAAAAAAAAATACGTTATGTTATTTGTGTCCATGCCCTCAATTACTGTGGCTAAAGTTCTTGAGAGCTTTTGGCAAGATTGGACTTCTGTGTGTTATGTTAAAGCTGACAACAAGTAATAAGATCCACATTCCGTCTTTTTATCCCTTCTGGCATCAATTCATCCTTGTTGCTGCAAGCTTACAGAGATATGACATTTTTAGGCTATACGCATAAGCTTTACAATGAATATACTCTGTAGTCTGTTGTTTTCCAAGATAATATGTGCAAGTGGCCACCAAACTTTGGTCATATCGCTTCTCTTTTTTTATTCTTGTTGAAACTCTGGCCTTAATATCTGAAACTATTGCTTTCTCTCACTTTAATTGGCTGCATAGGGAAGATTGAGATTAATTTCTTTGACACTTGAATATTAGATACCAGCCCCGTTTTTTGGGTGCTGAAGAATATAATTGTTACCTTTTTCAAAAAAAAATTTCTTTGACACTTGAATTTGATTACAGGCTTTGTTTTGAGAACAAACACATTTTTAACCAGTATACTCAGTGAGCTTGAACTCCATAATTTTGCATTTTCTTTCAGTTACCTTTGCTACACTTGGGGAGAAGACCACAGTCATGTCACCTGAAGTACTGCTTAGTGCTGGTATTCCATGCTGCAGGTGAAATACTGATGTTCACATTCTCTGTTTGTGTTATTGGTGGGTCTACAAATTAAACTTGTTTGCATGACTTCTGGAGTTTTAATCGCTTCTTGTTTTGTATACTAGGAGGATATATTTTGTAAGCTTTTAGGCTGAAGTGGATTATGACAGAGAACTAAATGGAATAAGGGGAAGGCAATTGTTGTCTTTTCTGCTGGAGAAGACACCTATCTGTGAACCCTTATAATAGAAAATCTTATAAAAAAAGACATCTATCAGTGAACCATTAATTGGCCTGGTATTGGGGAAATTGATTAATAGTATTTCAACCATGGAGGGGCTATAGCTGTGTTAGATTGACATATTAAAGATTGCTTTAAAGCCTTCTGATTGTTTTCACAGTAAATGTTATTAGATGAACCTAGAGACACATTGTTTCTGTGGTTAATGCATGATAATATATCACTGGTGGCAACACACCATTTCTAGTCCTGACTATTCCTATTTGAATTCAGGTTGGTGCAAAATGCCGGAGATTTTGTTATTACCTTTCCACGAGCCTATCACTCAGGGTTTAGTCACGGTAAGACAGTTTTTTGGTTAGATGTAATTATGTTTTTGGATCTATTTGTTGCCCAGTAATTGTTGAAGGAAGAAGAATGACCAGACAATGACAATTCTTGGGCTTTCTATAATTTTAAAATTTAGGATTTAATTGCGGGGAGGCTTCTAATATTGCTACTCCTGGGTGGTTGATAGTTGCAAAAGACGCTGCAATCCGTAGAGCATCAATTAATTGTCCTCCAATGGTGTCACATTTCCAGTTGCTTTATGATCTAGCACTTTCACTCTGTTCAAGGTTTGTTCTCTTGCTATAGGTAAATTTGTTTTTTTTTTAACCATTCCTAGATTATTGAAATCTTAGGGTAAATTGTATTAGACTGCCTATAGAAAAAGCAAAAAAAAAACAGATTACTAGTATAAAGATATCCCATTTATCAAGCCTTTTGAACTACACTATCTCCATATTTGAGAAGTTGTGGGGCTGAATTTTCCTTATTGCATTTGCTGTGTAAGATGTATCAGTATATACAATACGATCTATACTTCAAGATGCAGGGAAGTATTATTCCTGTAAACTCATAGGATGTGTAGTGTCTGAAAAACGAGCATTTCTTTTATCAATATAGTTCCATTCATTCATGCACCAAGTCTTTGCTGGAGATTGTCTGATTAAGCACGTGGGTTCTTGCTACCTGAAGCCTGCTTTATCATCCCTTCTGTTTCCTCTCTCCATGATCTGTTTGCAAAGAAGGATGTTTCCTCCTGAATCCTGTACGATCTCAAAATTTCAATTGAAGTAGTTTCTCTATGGATGTGTATTCTATTCTTGTTAAAATATGTTTGACCTTTTAATGCTTGTTAGACCATCATGAAAGATTAGGAATTGATTGCAATATTTTATGGTTTTGACCTTTTATTTCCTTAGTTTTAACTGTGACATTGTATCGCCATGTTTATTCTATGAGACCATATATTAATTGTTCCTAACATCGGCAAGGAAATTGGAACCATGTAGCGAAGCTGACAAATACTGATTTGATCATTCACTGATCCTTGTTTTCTGTTTTAGCAAATGACAGTGGTTAAGATCTTGAATAGCCAACCCAGTGATAGTTTCAGGTTTTGTGCAGAAGTGACTGCATCTTAATTCTTACATTCAGATTCTTTCTGAGGTTACCAGATTTAAGCGTGTTCTCCCACTCTTAGTGGATTACATTTCTCGTGATTGCTGCTAGTTCTTTCTGTTGTATAATATCCTATAGCTTGAAGGAGGGAACCATGAATAGACTGCATCCTTCCTGATAATTCATCTTTGTATATATACGGTCTTAGATTGAAGTGGATAGATAGTAAATTTTGCATCCCTGCAACTGAAGAGTCACACAGACTGATTATATATACCTTTGATTGAACCACTTTTTTGCATGCTTGTATGGTGGGTTTAAAACTATTGAATATGGTTAACAATCTATTTAGACAATCCTCTATGTTAGGTAATGGTCTCTCCGTTGGTTTCTTTAGCTTCTTTAATCTTCTACTGCAGGGTACCAATGAACATTAGAATAGAACCAAGGAGTTCTCGCCTAAAGGACAAGAAGAAGAATGAAGGAGATATGTTGGTCAAAGAACTGTTTCTTGAGGATTTGAACTGTAACAATTATCTTCTTCACATTCTTGGAGAAGGATCACCTGTTGTACTTCTCCCTCGACGCTATTCAGGGATTTCTATTGGCTCCAATTCAGTAGCTGGGTCCCAGTTAAAGGTAAACTCCAGGTTCCCCAGCTTATCCAGTCCAGATCATGAGGTGAAGAGTAAAACAGATTCCGCATCTGATGCTCTCATGCTAGGCAGGAAACAGCGGATGAAACAATTGGCAAGTGTCTCTTTGGAGAAGGGAAAGCACTCATCTTGGCATGCTGGTAACAGACTGCCAGAATCTGGCAGAGATGAGGCTGAATCCTCTCCAGAGACCGAAAGGGAGAACCTGGACCCTGCAAGGACTTACAGATGTGATACGCTGTCAGAGCATGGACTTTTTTCTTGTGTAACTTGTGGGATCCTATGTTATACGTGTGTGGCCATAATTCAACCAACAGAAGCAGCTGCCCATCACTTGATGTCATCTGATTATCGCAACTTCAATGACTGGACAGGAAATGTAGGTGGCGTAACTGCTAACAGTAGGGATGCAAATGCTGCAGAATCAGATTCCAGTTCAGGTATCTTCTTCATGAAATGATCTGTGCAATATGTAATATTTTAAATTCTGTCTTTTTCTTTTTACTCGCATATTTGGTTTGCGGTGCAAGTTATAGTTGAACTTTATATGTTGATTGCAGGATGGTTAGTTAAAAGGGCTCCAGGTGGCTTGATTGATGTCCCGATAGAGTCATCTGATCGAATTCCGAAATTGAATAATGAAAGAGTAGGAGTACTTTCAAGTACCAAAGCACGCAAAGAAACTTCTTCCCTTGGCCTGTTGGCTTTAAATTATGCTAATTCTTCAGACTCTGATGAAGATGAGGTTGAAGCAAATATTCCTGTTGAAGTTTGTGAAAGCAGACAAATGGATTTTGAGGATGAGGTTTCTCTACGAGTTATTGATCCTTATGCAAACCACAGACAAAGAAGAGCTGTATCTGATGGTAGAAAATGTCAAAGTCTTGATAATTCCATTCACTTGGAGAGTGAAAATCTACCGTCGGGGGAGTCAAATAGTTTGCCAGATAGGTCGAGGCATCAACTAAGATCCCATCAAGTTGGTGCAAATTGTATCCCGTTTGCCCATAGAGGGGAAATAGCAAATAGCGGTGGTGTTACTCCATTTGATAATGGGCCTATTCAATTTACTTCAACATCTGATGAAGACTCTTTCAGAATACATGTATTCTGCCTCCAACATGCTGTACAAGTAGAAGAACAGCTCCGACAAGTTGGTGGAGTGCATATTTCTCTTCTTTGTCATCCAGGTTAGCTCTAATTCTTCTTCTTTTTTTTTTTCGGTACTCTTGCCGCGGCAAGCTCTTACATGTCTTCTCTTCACTATTACTTAAAGCCCTCTTTTCAACATGTGTCAATTGGAGGTTGCACTTAAGTGTTTACTTATTCCTAGTTTCTTCATTTTAATTTAATCTCCATTGGAGGTTGCACCTAAGTGTTTACTTATTAATAGTAATCTGTTATATCAGATAACTGATTTGCATTAGCTTTTTCCATCAAGATGTCAAAGATGAAGTGAAACTGCTAGTACTATTCTCTAGGAAAGAAAAGGTTACAGATAAACTTTATTTTGGGTATTTGAGAAACATAAGAGAATATGTGATTTTATTGATGTTTTTTAAGTGGTATATCATTGTTCACTGGCACCATAAAAGGTAAGATTGGAAGTTAAACAGTTCTTTATGTACTCATAGCTATAGTGTTGGCGTCACCCAATTATTCTGATCTTGTGGTTCAGTCACTTAGTATGGTTCTTTTGCATATCCTTGACACATGTTGAAATATTAGCAGACTATCCCAAGCTAGAAGCTCAAGCTAAAAAAGTGGCTGAAGAGTTGGGGAGAGATCATTTCTGGAGAGAGATTTCATTCCGCGAGGCAACTAAAGAAGATGAGGAAATGATACAATCAGCTTTGGAAGTTGAAGAGGCCATACATGGCAATGGAGACTGGACTGTGAAATTAGACATCAACCTCTTCTACAGTGCCAACCTAAGCCGCTCTCCGCTCTACAGTAAACAGATGCCTTGCAACTTCATTATCTACAATGCATTTGGTCGTAGTTCTCCAGATGAAAAATCAGAGTATACTGGGACTGGCAGGGGGTCAGGGAAGCAGAGGAGAGCAGTTGTTGCTGGGAAATGGTGTGGGAAAGTTTGGATGTCTAGTCAGGTTCATCCTCTGCTTGCTGAGAGGAGGGATACTGATGAAGAACAACAACAGAACAACAATAGCATCTCTGCCCGGGTTAAGCCTGAGGTGAAGTCTGAGAGGCCACGTGAAATGACTCCGACTGTTAAAACTGTCGCCAGAACTGGTAAAAAGAGGAAGAGTAGAGTAGAAAATAAAAGGGATTCTAAATTACTAATAGCAGATGATTCTTCAGTTAGTAATGTCCCTCAGCAACAACGAAAAACTAATGTTAGGAGTAAGAGGATTAAATATGAGACTCATGAACCTAAAGAGGAGGATGTTGATAAGAAGAAGAGATGTGGCTCACCCATTAATGATGATCCGGATGGTGGGCCTAGCACCCGTCTGAGGAAAAGGATGCCAAAACCGAGCAAAGAGTCATTGGTTAAGCCCAAACCAGCTCCAATAAAACAGCAGAATGAAAGCAAGAAAGCAGAGAAAGGTTCTAAGGTCAAAATCCCTTCCGCTAATAGCAATTCGAAGAAAGATCCAGTAATGAAGGCTAATACTAGTAAAAAGATGAAGGATAAGGAAGGAGAATATCATTGTGACTTGGAAGGGTGCAGTATGAGTTTTAGCACAAAGCAGGAGCTCTCATTGCATAAAAAGAACGTATGTCCAGTCGAAGGGTGCAAAAAGAAGTTCTTCTCACACAAGTATTTGGTACAGCATCGACGGGTTCATATGGACGACCGTCCTCTGAAATGCCCTTGGAAAGGCTGCAAGATGACGTTTAAATGGGCATGGGCTCGAACTGAACACATAAGAGTTCATACAGGTGCACGTCCTTATGTTTGTACTGAGACCGGCTGTGGTCAGACATTTCGTTTTGTGTCAGATTTCAGTCGTCACAAGCGGAAGACAGGTCACGTTTCGAAGAAGGGAAGAGGTTGACCAAAAACGGAAATTGTAATTTGACATGACTGATGGAACTGTTGTTCAATTAACAGACATAGGAGTAGGTCTAGAATCAAAGTCTCTTTTTGTAATTCTCTCTTGAAACCAGATAATTCTCCTCAATCAGGGGTACCTCATTGGTCCCATTCATTGATTTGAAGTAGTTCAATTGCTTCAGTCTTGTAAGAATTATCTCCAAAATCAAGTAATTTATCATTTGAAATTGAAATCCGGAAGTGGATTCTTCCCTTTTCCCCATTTTCACTTGTTCAGTTGCTGCAGCATTGGACTCTCGTTATGTTCTTATTGTATGCGAGTTTACTGTGTGGTGTTACAAATAGAGGACTGTTTGGGATATGTTATGTATATGTGTATATATATTTATAAACGTATGTATATGTATACACATATATAAAACACTTATTAAAAAAAAAGGAATAAGCCGTGCAATGTGTGCAAAAATGCTTTTCTTGCCGGTTACCTCTCTAAAAGTAGCTTCTTTTTTTTACCTCTTAGGGGTCGTTTGGTAGCCGGTTAGAGAAGAGTTATCCATGTAATTAAACTAGGATAACTTTATACATTGTTTGGTTAAAAGAAGGGGGAGAAATAATCTCCACATAGAAGCTAACATAAGTTATAATGTTTGGTTGTTTTTCCCTCTTTTCCACATAAAATATAGCATTGCTAATACAATGTTTGGTTCATGTTTTTCTTTTCCGCATAACTAATACACGTATAAGTTATGAGGGAATCTATGTATTATTTATGCAGGATGGAAGGTGGAATAATTTATACATGTATTAGTAATACTTGTATTAAAACACAAAATGACAAGAATACCCTTTATTCAAACTTGTATTTTTTTGTTTAAAATATATATTTAAACTATACTAACAATTTTAATAAAATAATGTAAGTTAATAATAAATAACACTCACATTACATTTATATTACTAATCATTATATAACTACTGCATAACTAATCCCAATATAATTCAACCTTGCATAACTTATCCCTGCATAACTAATACATGCATAACTAATCCCTGAATTACTTATTCCTTCATAACTAACACATACATAACTAATACCTGCATAACTAATATATGTATAACTAATCTAATCGGCAACCAAACTCCCCCGAGGTTATTTGGTATGATGGATAAGCAAAAATAATCATGGCATAATAGTTTAGTACCGCCTTATCCCTTGTTTGGTTAGTAATCCTGGTTAAAAATAGTATTGGGAAAATTTATACTTGTCAGAGGGTGAAATAGTAATTCCACAATAAAGCAGTAAAATTGACAATTTCAGGATTAATACAACATACCAAACAATCAATAAAAAATAATATTAGGATAACTAATCCCAACATAATTAATTTCAGTATAACCAAAGGCAGATGTAAGGTTATAGGTATGGGTTCAATTGAACCCGTAACTTTCGATGCGGAGCGTAAATTCATGGGTAAAAATTTATCAGAATTGCAACAAATAGTAGGGATGAACTCAAACCTTTAAGATCATAATGAGTTCAATGCTAAAAACGTAAAAATTGAACCCATAAAATTTAGATCATGAATTCGTCTCTGAGTATAACTAATCCAAGCATAATGAATCCTAGAGGCGTATTTCTTCTTTCTCGCGTATAAAAAGAATGGTGTACATTTGGACCAAAATTTAGAACATGTCTTTCTCGCGTAGACACTATTACTTATTTGGTAAGTATCGTTCTTAAGTGTTTGTAATATGCTAGCTACTATACAATAACAACAACAACATCTCGGTAACTATTGGAAATCAAAATGTCCTACGGAACATTTCATTGGAATGTAATATTTTGGAACCAAGTTAGCATTAATATAAATATTCCGTTTCTCAAAAAATAGTATCACATATTTGGAAAACGTGAAACTTGTTTCATACAAAATTCCATATTACTTTAACACAAAGACCGGTGTGCATTAAAAAATAACATTTTAAGTATCAACATGCACGAATAGTGTAACGACTGCCCCATTATCTTCCATATGAATACGTAAATTCTCATGAATAGGCGAGTTAACCTTCTCAAAGAGGAATTTCTTTCAATCATTTGGTAGCATTTAAGATCTTGAAATAACAATCTTAAATTATGAAATTCTAAAAGAAGTTCTAACTTATTATAGATGAAAAAGTACCTTGGATGAGTTTTTATACGCGAGAAAGAAAAAATCCAAATGGTCCCAAGTGGTAGGTGTACTGTGGTCTTTAATGTACCAATGAACATGAATAATTACATTTTGTGTTCAGCAACATAAATAGTTCCTTTTGAGTATGTAGAATGAGGACAATTTTTTTATTCCTGAGCAAACATTGAATTAAAAAACTCTGGAAAATTGGTCGCTAGCAAATGAAAATTTGACACGTAAATTAAGTCCAGAATAAGTGTTAGTTTACAAAATATATATAAAAAAAATAAGGGATTGCTAAAGTGCTCATTAAACAAACACTTTACCATTAAACCTATATCTTTATTTAACTAATACCGTCACAAATATTAAAAGGATTCCAGATTTTACCTATACCATATTAGCAACTGAATCGCGAATTAATATATATATATATATATATATATATATATATATATATATATATATATATATATAAGTAATATTGTTTGGTTCCGTTGAATCCATATCTTAAAATCTATATCAGTCGCTATTTTAAAATTTAAACTTTAATAAAGTGGAAGAAAGATTAGAAGGGAAATAACATTATTACAAGTGAACAAAAATTAGAAGAGCTTAAGACACTGAAAAATAGATTTTTTTAATTAAAAAATCAAACTCTTTTCTTTATCAAAAAATAAGAAAAGCTTTTAATACTAGTATAGTAGCATTTATGTAAAAAGATAGACGGCGGATTTTAATCGATAAATTTCAATGAGAAATATATATTAAAGTTAATAGATACTCGGTATAATAAGTATATTATTCGAATATTCGTCGCTAAAATCTTGGTAACTCGGGTTAGTTAATACCTAACAATCGGAAATTAACAGTTACTCGGTATAATAATTAACATGCAATAAACCGTCTCGAACACCATCATCATTAACAAAAAACCTATATGATTCAGACATAAATTAATTTCTTTTAACATTTGTCTTCCAATTCCATGCAAAAAGGAAATATAAAAAGGAAAAAGAAGAAGAAAGAAAAGGAGAAAAGGTATAAAAAAAACTGAAAAAAGAAAACAAAAAGAGTATAAATGCGTGAAGTACTAGTGGCAGTGGTCCCAATCGCTATTTATTTTGACTCACTGTCCCATTCAGCACACTTCACTTTACTAAATTTGCTCAAATTAGGGTTTTTTACTGATTGAGATGTAGAGGAACCTACAATGGAAGAAGCAATTGAACAACAACAAATTCAAAATCAAAATCAATCCCCAAAAAAAACTCAAGAGGAGTTAGGATTTGAGTCCCAAACTCCCCAAACGTCGTTGTTACCTTCCGATCTCAATATCGAAAACCCTTATCAAAATCAACCAAACAAAAATGACGATGAGGATGAGATGGCGATGCAAATCATATGCGAAGAGCTACGTGATCTGGTCTTGAACCAGGCCGTAGATAAAGAGAGAGAAAAAGAAGATCTTCACCACCTTGATCCTGAAGAAAATGGAAAAATCAATGAGAACGAGGTTGAAAATGTTGAAGGGAATGATGACGGATGGGGAGATGTTGGTGAATATGGTGATTATCATTATGATGACGAAAATAGGAGCGGAAGTGTTAATGGGAATGGCAATGAGAATGATGGGGAAAAAGAGAACGGCTATGAAGGGGATTCAAAGGAAGGAGGAGGGTTTAATGCAAATAATAGGATTAAGAGGAAGTTTAGTTACCCTTTAAGACCTGATGCTCAGGATTGTCCTTATTTTATGAAAACAGGCGTGTGTAAATTTGGATCCAATTGCAAGTTTAATCACCCTTCCAGAAGAAAATACCAGGTAAATTTTTGATGGATTCGGAGTTGATCCTACTTTTAAAAAAAAATTATTTACAAGTAATTTGCTACACTCATTCGTTTTTTGGTTGATGGAATGAATTTATTGATTATTTGCAACTATAAGGGGTATGGTGCGGATGAATCTTAGTGCCCATGCACAATGGTATAATGTATCTTTGTTGTTTTATGTGTTTAAGTTACAGAAAATATTAGAATTTTTGTCTTTTGCAGTGATGAATATGTTGGGGATTGGAGGTAGGAGTTAACTGATTGCTAGGTTTTACTATATTACTGACACTTGCTGATCAAAGTAATGCTTTTATGTTGACATTTTCGCTAATGAATGTTTAGGATTGTAATTCATTGGTTTTAAGGAGGTTGCTTGAATCCTGGTGTGGTCTTTATTGCATTTGTTGTTTGTATAGTTGGTTCTAAAGTAAAGTTTTTCTGATGTTTACTATGTTAGCCTCTTTTGTCAATTCTTCAGCAGGGGACAAAGGAGAAGGGAAAGCAAAGGGAAGAAAGCCAGGAAAGGCCAGGGCAGATTGAATGCAAGGTTGTGGAATTTATCTTTGCTAGCAATCAGGCCAGAAAAGGCAAATCTTTTGTTATACTGTGCTTGCTCTTTTATGAATAATTTGATTTGATCGAGGGCACATACCATAAATTTAAACACTAGACCTGGGTAGTCGGCGTGGTCGTGCCGTTACTTTTGATATTTGGCAGCATGACTTACATGAGTTATATTTGGCAGCATGACTTATATGACTCTGTGGCAGAGGCGGACCTACCTTGCTGCTTGAGGGGTCACGGGACTTGTTAGTCCCCGCAGAAACCATATATATATCTTGTATATATTTATAAATACAGCTGGGACCCTTAAATAAGTTACTTGTGCCCCCAAAAACAAAAGCTTGACTGGAGGAGTGGTTGAGTGAAGTGCTTAAGTTTCTTCCCTTCAGTGGTTGATGTCGGTTCGAAACTCATGTTTAGCTTTTTCTTCTTCTTTCTATTTTACTTATTTGAGTTCAACATAATTTAAATTTAATAGCAAACTAGTTTTTTTTAAAATCTTATTTTTGAATTCAATTTTAGTTTTAGTATTAGTATATAATGGTCAACTTAATTAATTTTATTCTTTTTTTAAATCTCTCCCTTCAAATCAAAAACCTCAAATTGCAACTTATTGCTCCACAAATGAAATAAATATAAATCCTTAATGTCATAACCTTCTTCAACAATCACTTCGATAAAGTAGTGGGCATCATCAACTCTGACTCCACGAAGGCAACTGAGAGTTTGAGACTCTTCATCAATTCCTTGACTACTAACACACCGTTAATCTTGATCTTTTTGTGTAAGTTTTTGATAACCTTAAAGTTTGAACACCCATGTCCAGCAGATGGAAGTAGCGGAAATGAGGATGTTGAGATGGATGTGTGGGCATACTATGTTGGATAGAATTAGGAATGAAGTTATTCGGGACAAGGTGGGAGTGGCCCCTGTGGAGGCAAAGATGCGTGCGGCAAGGTTGAGATGGTTCGGGCATGTTAAGAGGAGAACCAAAGATGCCCCAGTCAGGAGATGTGAGAGATTGGCCTTGGGAGGTGAGAGGAGGGGTAGAGGTAGACCAAATAAGTCTTGAGGAGAGGTGATCATGCGGGACATGGAGCATTTTGAGCTAACCGAGGACATGACCCTAGATAGAAGGGTGTGGAGGTTGAAGATTATGGTAGAAGGTTAGTAGGTAGTCATGCGTTTCCTTTTGTCTTCTCTAGTTCGATAGTATTAGTGCTAGTATGGTACCCCAATTTTTTTCCCTTAGTTTGCTATATTCGCATGTCTTGTTCCGTTACTACATGCCATCGGTAATTCCGTAGTTTTCTAGCAGCACCTCGTTCATATTCTCGTGTGCTACCTTGGATTTATTTCTCTAATTATATTGTCTTGCTATTACTTGTTATCGGTACCCCTTTCATATTCTCTGTTGCTACTTTCGATTTAGTTTTCTAATTGTTTGTCTTGCTATTACTTGATATCAGGGCTTCATTCACCTTCTTTAGCCGAGGGTCTATCAGAAACAGTCTCCCTGCCCCTCCAGGGTAGGGGTAAGGCTGCGTACGTCCTACCCTCCCCAGGCACCACTTGTGGGATTACGCTTGTTGTTGTTGTAAAGTTTGAACACGCTTTTGATCACTGACTCCTTTTGTATTTGAGAAAAAATTAGAAATTTTGAAGTTTGAAATAGGTTTAAATCAAACACCTTTCCTTCTTGTAGCACCCATTTTGCGAAAAAATATCTCTCTGTTTGGTGTTTTTTGACTTTTTTTTAATACTTAGATGATAAGTTATCAATCATAATCATTAAGTTCTTAAAGAGTTGCACGCCGACTTTTATCGCTAGTAATTAGCATATAGTGGTGCCCCCGTCGCGCTCAAATCATGGGTCCGCCTCTGATTGTCCATAGTTGAGAGTAAAATATTTTGGCTTAGATCAGCTATGGTGCATACCCCATGATTAGGGTTAATATATATAAAATTCAAAGCCTCACTTTAATGATGCCAAATCTCGTTAAATTTATAAGTGCAATGCAATTGCCTTAGATAACAATGTATATTACAACACAAAATATTTAATTAATTAGCATTATGGTATCAAATGGAGAATGGCGACAGTGAAGTTCTCTCAGTTTGTTTATTAAAATTGACTCGTAACTTCTCCTTTTTTGTGGTTTCCTTTCCATTGTTTTGAAACTTGGTTAAAGTATTCAAGAACTTTTTTTTGTGGCGAAAATGATGTAGCAACACATAAGAGAGGGATAATTTAACTTAACAAAAAGAGGTAGATAATATAGTGCAAAATTTATGTAATGGCAGCAATTAGAAATTGAAGGTTCTGATTAGGGTGTTTTACAAATTATTATGTGTATGAAATGGTTTTTACTCCCTATGTCCTGTTTTATGTGGCTGTGTTCCATTTGCGCATGGAGTTTAAGAAACAAATAAAGGTTTCTGACACAAGCAAAATATATGCAAGTACCAAAATTGTCCTTACTATGAACAATAAAATAAGAGGTGGTTCTACATGTTTTTTCTAATTTCTCTCATAAAAGGTGAACATTAGGGTAACATGGAGATGATAAGGCTAAATAGTTTTCCAAATATAGAAGTGTGACAATTTTTTTGAGGCACACTATAAAGAAAGTGTGCTAATTGGGACCAATAGTGTTCTTAAAATCATGTCGAAGTCCTACATTATTGGAGGAAAACCAAGAAAAGTGAATGCACATGCTATTTTGGCAAGCATTTGAAGTTCTAAACATGAAAGCAAAAAGGCGAAACATCACTAATGTTTGTTGATGGAATGGATGGTTGAATGGTTGGAGCATAGGAGTAATAACATGGGATCCGAACCTCGAATCCCAGCTACTACACTCTTATGAATCATTCTATTCTAGTTTTTAGTGGGTATGTTTACACTACATCAATGTTTGTGGGGTGTTAACGGGTTTCCCAAAGGATTAATCGAGGTCCACTTGATTTGGTCCAAACAACATTGTTATGCAAAAACAACCAAGGGGCACAATGCCGTTAATCTTAAAGGTTGAAGACTTGCCAATTTATCCTTCATTCAATAAATTGGAAAAAAAGGACTCTAGTGAATTTTGGTGAGTGAAGCTTAACATTGAATGTTGACACATTTTTGATATTCAACATTGTTATGCAAAAACAACCAAGGGGCACAATGCCGTTAATCATAAAGGTTGAAGACTTGCCAATTTATCCTTCATTCAATAAATTGGAAAAAAAGGACTCTAGTGAATTTTGGTGAGTGAAGCTTAACATTGAATGTTGACACATTTTTGATATTCAATTGTTTGGAAAATGTTCCTATGTGTTATCCAAGTTCCACTTCTTGTGGCATCCTATATTGATACTTGATAGGTTTTAGCAGAGTAATGGGATTAAAACATGGAGTTGCAAGCAACTTCAGGGAGCTAGCTGGAATTGGAGAACAAGATGCCATGTCCAAGAGATTCCTTCCTCCTTTAAGCTACTTGAGAACTATTTAAGAATTTGGTCTAGAGAGGTGTTTGAAAAAGTTAAAAGTGAAGTTGAGGGAGTTGATGAACAAAATTGGAGAGTTAAAAAGAAAAGGAAGGGTTTGTAAGGAGAGGAGTAGAGGGGCAAGGAGAACTTGTTAATATGATGTTTACTCAAGTGTTCAGTTGCAGACAAGAATCAAGGGTGTTACTGTTGAAAAAGATGATAATAACGGAATTCTTTCACCAGTTTGCTATTGTTGACTGGATGGTAAATTTGTGAATACAATGGGGGAGGGGTTTTTTTTTGGGGGGGGGGGGGAAAAAAA